>CAIGRM010257292.1:0-11845 GCA_903798335.1 Fraxinus albicans
GGCGACTCAGGCGAGAGAAAACATTGATTTGAAATGAATGTTGATTCCTTTTTTTTTTAATATTAAAAAAAAAAAATTTCAAAAAAATTTTTTTTTTGGGGGTAACTTTCTTCTACTCATTTTCAACCACACATTTTTCAATAAAATAATATTTTTCATCTCATCAATAACTTTTCTTTCTTTTTCAACCGTACATTCTCCATCAATCTATTATTCTAGAATATATTCTTCCAAAATAATGTGGCTCAAACACACCCTAAATGACTTTCACAATTAAGTGGCCACACTTTTCAAATATCGAAGGATCATATTATATTGAGAATTATTGGATATAGGGAAATAAAAATAGATAAACAAAGGAGGTTCAATAATTGATGTGTGTATCAATATAACCATCACGTTGTCGTTGAAAAGCAAATTTATGTTGTGCTCTAGAAAGTGCGAACGATGTCGTGTTTATGTGACACATACACTATTTATGATATTCAATCCCCATGGATAGAATCACTACATTTTTCTTTTTTAATGGGTCCATGGTGTTATTGCTATCTGGTGCAACCTATTTTTCTCTAAAGGAAATAATTGCTAGAATTGAAGTTGGGATAGAGTAGAATTTGACATACTCGTAAGAAAAAATCTATTCAAAATCATACGTTAGTTTATCTAAAATTAGGGATGGCAATGCATTGAGCTGAAACACTCGAGTTCGACTCTATTAACAAATTAGGCTCGCTTTAACTCTTTGACTCGTGGACCTCATGGGTCAAGCCGAGTCATCCACGAGTCGGATCATGAAAAGAATTGAGGTTGGCTCGTGGCTCTTCTAGTACAAGCCAGAGCCCCTAATGGAATGAGCTGTCGACGAGCTAAGTCTATATGTTCCACCCTATATAAAATTTAAAAATATAAAGTTGTGAAATCGAATTATTAATTATCTTTAAAAAGTCTTTAACATGCATGTTACATTTTTTTTAATTAAAAAGTTCGACAAGTGCACAATTTTTATAAATGTCCGATTACGGGACTTCAATTAAAAACTTGTGTGTAGATCGGAAAGAGGTTTCTTTCTATTGATCCGTTACTCAATTGGAGAAAGTTGGAATAAAAATATAAAATATTCGAGATTCCATCAAATGTCATTATTAATGTCATAATCTTATATTAATTTAGTTAATACAAGGCTTAAGTACTTAGTCACTATCATTAGTTTCATAATATATATATTAGCACCCGTGATCATACACAAACAAATCATCACGGAACCAAATGCCCTTTACCTGCAAGAATAAAAGTCTTGACTTATCTACATTCATGCTTCTAAATATTTAATTAAAACTAAACAGATCACGCCAAACAAAATTATATTTTAATAATATTGGCCCAAAAATAAATGAAGAAAAAAAAATTCATTTGAGGTGGCTCATCTTTCCATTTTTCTCTTCAGTTTAATGTTGAAATAAGAGAGAAGAAATTCTAGTGTGACAAAAGATTCAAAAGGAGAAGGAGCCAAGAATAAACTGGCAAGTGTGCTCATGAGATGGTGGATATTTTGATATGATGACTTGGATGAAATTTTGGTTGGAGAGATTCGAAATTACTTGTTGATTATGATCTATTCGAGGATTTTCGTCTAGATTCAAATAAAATTTAATTATATTGTGTGTATCAGAGTAAAGAAATGACGCTAGAAAAGGAAGTGGAGGAGATGCAAGGGAGATGGATTTGACCGATGAAGAAACTATTTTTTTTAATTTTCTTTTTCGATCACTATTGATACCAATTATGTTATCCCGATTGAGGGGTAACAAGATTTCAACGAGGAACGGGTGAAACAACGGGTGACATTTAAACTTTCTCTCATGCTACACTTTTGAAATAGAACCCTAATAAGTTACTTTTCAAGAAATATGTGATGGATAAGTGAGTAGTAACTGTGGATTTTATGAAATATGTTATTAAAATTAAAATTTGACTTTGAAAAGTAATTATTTAATTAAAAACCGAAATCCAAACATGACGTTAAGCATTCTTAGCTGTGCAAAAAGAGAGGTCGTGATTATATCATCTGCATCCGTACCTTTCGTCGATCAAAGGGAGAGGGCTAAATAGTTCGTCGTACTCGAAAGAGGATAGATGAAATGAAGGGTAGAGAATGAGAGAAACTATGTTATTGACTATGAATGTGCGCTCTGGTTTTATTCACTTTTTTTTTAATTATCCAGAGAGCATTAAACCATGGGACCAAAAAACAGTACAAGGCCGTAGCTCAGACTTTTTATCAAACCTTAATGCTCCACTAGTCCCCCCCAACCCCACCCCCCAAATTCCTGCACCTCCTTACACCGGCAACGCGTGCTACCCTCTCCCTAGGTCCCAATGTTCTTTCTTCCATCATTTTGCTTAGGAATTCCCCTTTTCTTTTCTTTTTTTTTTTCATACACGCTTACATATGACTTTTGTTTTTACTTTAATTGCATTGGTATATATGTGATGAGATTTGAAGCTTGATCATACAAAATATATACGATATATTGTGAGTTATGATACATTAAAATCAACAAAATAATTGACAAATTTTCTTTTATTCTTATTTTGTTAAGAAGCTTAGTGTGACAAGACATACAGTAAGGTCAAACTTTGCATCTCGACAAAATTTAGGCTAGCTTGTTAGAACAAAAGCTCTAGCTAGTCATATACGGCCCATGTTTGGTTTTGTTGAAAATTAGAAGAAAAAAATAAAAAAAAAAATGATGAAATATGTGGTTGAAAAGTCAATAAAAATAGTAAGTCGTATGAAACGTATTGTTAAAATTAAATGATGACCTTGACTTAAATTTCTATTAACCATTTTAGTTAAACCAAACAAGAGCTCAATCCTGTTAAATTTAAAGTATAAAACATATTTTTGAACTTGTCTTACAAATTATGTATTATATACATGGAGTTACTATTCTTGTTCTGTACATATTCAATTTTGTCGAATAAATGTGCAACACATTTTTTAAAGTGCAATATGTTCGAGCATGGAGGTCATAGACCATGTTGGCTTATATGGTAAGAGAAATGATATCGTGTAAAAAAAAGAAAAAAAAATTAATTATAAATTGTATATTGTATTATCGAATTATTTATATGTAGTTTGGCATATTTAGGACAAATGAATAGATCCAAACCCTAATTTGGTAAAAGAAATCGTCAAGAAATGCAATATGAACATCCCTTGTTGATAATCACGGGCAGACAAAACAAATAGATTTCATTGTCTTGCACTAAAATTTTTAATGTCATCTCTTCCACATTAATGGGTTTTTGAATATTTCTCCTATCAATCTCTAGACAGCTATAAACAAAGACAAATTAAATTAAATTAAATTAAACCCCTTCCATAGTTCTAACTTCTAACCAAATCGAACATGACATGCTATTATTGGGTGTCAAGAGTGCTCCTTTATGTACTTTTTTTTAATTTAAACTCCATATATTTTAGCCTAAGTCAATAAATACGACCCGTTAATTCAAAATAGAACAATGCTATCTAGCACTACAGGTACTAATGCACCCGTCTATATTATATTATGTGATATGTTCGATCAAAAGTGAAATTATGTGGTTCATTAAACCTTTTATTTAATATTACTGATGCTATCACCTAAACCGAAGTTAAACACCATTGATACTTAATAGCATTACTCTTAAAAATATCATCATTAAAGATTAATTGTAATCCTCATCCATATGAGGATATACACTTAATCTACCTACCTTAATTTGGATGTTTCATACATATAGTAATCAAATTTGCCCATCGAGACTCGTCTATATATATAAGCAAAACATTAAGGCTATAAACTCGTTTGATAAAAGCTTTTAAAAGTTCTAAGATTGTTTATGAGATTAAGAATATTTTTTTTGAACATATTTACATAATTTTTTGAAAATATTTTGTCTAACTAAAAGAATTTTTTTTAAAAAAATAAAAAATTGAATTAAAGTATTTTTTTTCATAAATCTCTTCTATAAGAAATAGAAGCAAGTTAGAAGTCGCGCCAAAAGGGCAATATGTATAGTTCGTTGATTGAACTTGATGTATACGATTAAACATGTAATAAAACAAACATATCACAATTCACCCACAATTTATTTTCTTTTATCATCGTCGGTAATATAATTTGTTTTTTATGTCAAAACTCCTGCATTAAATCATAGGTTATGCAAGAAAACAAAAACAAATGAAATATTTCTGTGAGTCAGACAATTAATTAGAATCCCTTTTCCTACAAATACAATTTACTTCACGCAAACCCTTATATCCCTGTACATAGTTCTATGCCTACAATAATTCAAAATTCTTTATGATAATGTATCTATAGACATGTGATGACCATCAACGCTTGGATTATTCCAAGAAGTTCCCACTTAACGTACGGTCAAGATCCAATTATATGCAGGCGCCTTCATGTCTCCCTCACCAACATTTAAATTTAATTCAAATGTCGAGGTACATCATAAGTTGATCAACCAATAAATTTATATGACACGTCATCGGTATTTAACATAAGATAGCACCGGTACTTATTAAATCATTCCTATATATGTGTGTACACATTCATATACAGTAGTTTGTGTATATTTATATATTTATACTATATAATTGAGGGGACAACTGTTGATTGCATATAGAATTCCTGGGTGCATGTGATTCACTACGCTGTTACATTGATGATTTGTCTGAAGGGCCCTTGTGATCCACAACTATATAGATTATAGAATATAGGATGTCAATTTTATGGTAATATTTTAAAGGAATATTATATATTTGCAGTGCTGGACATGTCTGGGGGCATCTCTTTCACAAAGCCTAAATCAGATTGGCTAAGGCACTGGGATTTGTTTGGCATGCCTTCATCAAAACCCATATGCTACAAGCAATTGCTTTGATTTCTGTGTATAGATACAGATTCTTAAATTCTTCTTCAGCTATATATTATATGCATCAGCAGAAGCATGTACTAAAGCAGCTGAGGTTACACAGGAGATTCTTATAAGGTAAGCAAATTTATTGATTCTTAGTGAAGAGGATAAACAATGAAATCTTTTTTCTTTTTTTGGAAAATCATCCACAGTATCTGCTTTGTATTTCTTTTTCTTACGGGTTATGTCATATAACATGACTTGTTTCCAGTCCGGTTCTTGATATTGAATCGAATAGGCTAGTTTATCCGATTCTAACAACGTTATTCTTGCTTGGAAAAGCCTGGATTTCATTTTAGTATGTATGTTCTCAATTTCGATGCTCGAATTGGAAGAAGAAAATCACTTAGTCTAATTCTATACCATGTGACAAAATTCTTAATCTTCCATTTTAGAGTGCTTTCTGGTTGGAAAAAGAAAATGTATACCCAAAAAAGAAAATGGGAGAAAACACGTATGATTTGGACTTGAAACCTTGAAAAGACAGAGGGGTGTAAACTCAATGAAAATATCTTAGTAAGTACGTGTTAAATACGCATCACTTGCTTATGAAAATGATGTGAAGCCCTGCTGAGAGATATTTTCATATGGGAATAATTATCATGGCCCAAACATTATGATACTTATAAGGAAAAAAAAAGTTCGAACTTATAATTGTACTGTTCCTTCAAGAAACTTGTGGACTAAAACATTTATAGCCTTCTCAGATTGATGTACACTGTTTTCTTGATATATTCTTATATTTTTCTTGAATCTTTTGCCATTTTTCTCTGCATGTACAGGACGAGACATATAAGAAAATCTATATATCTCAAATTGACTCCACTTCGAAAATATTTTCATTGTTTTTTTGTTGAATTTCGATGGAGAAGCTTCTTAATTCGTACGACAAGGAATATATGAAAATGGCCATGTTAAAGCACGAGGAAACATTTCGGGAGCAGGTAGGTTTATCTTTCCATTATATGTATTTGCAACGTATAGATATATTAAACCTATGTCTTGCTGTACCGGGAGTTAGTCCACGTTTATGTCTTTTGTAGATCTTTTAATGGCTCAATTAGTGATCTAATCTTCAAATTACATTTCCAGGTTTGTGAACTTCATCGTCTTTATCAAATTCAGAAGATGTTAATGAGAGAAACTGCCAAAAATGGGCGAAACACGCAGGATTACGTGATTAATTCCAATAAGCTCAATGATGATAACGATATTCATACAAAGGCCATGAAATGTCTTGACTTGGAACAGCCTGCTAGAGAGTTTACAGAAGCAGATGACACTAGAGTGCTCGAAATTGAAGATTACTATGATCTTGAGCTGACATTAGGCCCGAAAAGCTATTACACGAGGGGAAAAGCCGGTGAAACACCACCGGTATCAGGTTCGGGGCCGAGCATTTCTTCTTCCTCCACTGGTTCAAACCATGTAAAGAGAACAAGAAAATATGCAAGAGAAGAATCGTTAAACCAGCAGAAATGGGGACTAGGAATTCCTGTATCAAATCCTAGTTTCCTTGGAGGAAGGAAAAATAGTTCTGAGGTGGAAGAACATATGCGACAAGATAGATTAAATACTCCACCTTGGCTTTTCCAGGTTTTAAGCCTGAATATGAGTTGAGAAAGGGGAAAAAATTTCATCTCAAGTCAGTATAATAATATCTGTAGACTGCATATTGTCATCTGATTCTGTGAATATTGATTGGATTTTATTTTCATAATAACTTGCTAGTTTTTACCTATAAGTTATAACCAGGTTCATTTTCCTATCTTGTTTTTTGGCTGGTACTATTTCCCCCACAACTTTTTAATTAGTCCATGTTTGCCTCGTTAAATTTTAATTCATTTTTCTCTCTCCTCTCATCAATCACACATTCTCTCAATAAAATAATATTACACATAAACCCAAAAATTTTCCTTATTTTTTAATCACACATTTTTAAAAATATATTATTTCAAAAAAAAATTTTTTTTTAAATAATAGAGCTCAAACAAGGGTTCAATAAAAGGGTGCATTGCCTGTCTATGACAAGATCGAGTTGGGTCCCGGAGCCACGACCTGACCCTTATTTAGAGTATCTCCAATGGTGGTGAAAAATTGAGTTTAAATTCAAAATCACTTTTGTATCCTCGTTTACATCCCCGTGAATATAAATTATGTTGTAATGAAAATCTAAATCCGCTTTTTGCGTCTTGTGAAATCTTTTTTTTTTTTTTTTTACATTTTCTGTCGAAAAATGCAATTTGTATCTTTCTATTGGAGAAGTTTTCGACCACATTAGAGATCTAAATCTTTGTTTTACACCACCATTGAAAATGTTCTCCATCGATGCAACATAAAAGTCGTCCTGCTACGACCAGGACGTCGTATTTTCCATCATCATATGGATATACTCAGGAATGCTAAGATTGAGGTTATAGTTAGACAATATTGTCTGTACTTGGTTCACAACAAAATATCTATGGGAATCCCAAGAGTCCAAAGCTGTCCCACATGAATAATCAATGCTGATGTCCTGCCATTAGATTAAACCTAAGTATTTTTAACGTAAGATGGGAATCAAACAAGAAATATTATTAATTACTTAACTCCTTTGGGATTTTGTCTATTCTTGTTAAAATCACCTTTCCGGAAAATCTAATTTTTGCAAGATTTTGGGCATCTATCAAAATCCGTTGAGTTTGCAAATCCACTTTACAGCAAGATTTGAGTTTGAAATATATAATATCCACACGTTCAGTTGGACTTGTTTTTACCTTACATTCGAAGAGGAGTTTTATCTTCAAATTCATTTGTGCAATTATATGTCGAGTTAATAGTCAATGATGCACGACTTACAATAACATTATTATTACAAAAGATTATATTTCTCTAAATCACTCATTACAAGATTTATTCCATTTCTCACTTTCTTCATCATACTCAATTTAATGTACGAAACATATGCTACGGTGCCAACTGAATACGTGTGCCTTGACGAGGAAATCCTTAGGCCTAAAGGAATCTCAATTCCATTATTGAGGGCCATTGTACTTTTGAAGACGTTTGGAAGTTTTCTACCTCTATTATCCACTTCTTTATTGTGGTCACTCACTGGTTAGCCTTCATCATGATACAGATATGGTTTCTTTTAATATACAAACAAGATGGAAGGAATCTGATCTACTAAAACCTGTATTCAACTTCATTATAATACTATTTTATAAATGCCACATAAGTGAAATAGACCCTTCATATTTCTTCTTTGTTCACAATCTTCATTTTATACCTACCACAAAGAAAATGTTCCCTTTAAGCAATTAATTTTAAGTGCCTTGAGGTGTCTACCACCAAATGAACATTAGATTCCAATTCCAAAATAAAAGGCTGCCCCACAATTATGTAATGACTGAAATATGATTTTGAAAGCATCAGATATCTTAAGTTCAATATTATCAGATAATTGGGTTTAGACATGGAGATGAGGCGCTGCACTGCTATATTGCCTCTTGCATTTTCTGGCTTCTCCTATTGATTTGAACCAAGAAAATCAACCTATTAAGTTCAGAGTATGGATTCACCTAGACAAGTAAATTTGACGGGGCGGGGCGGTCCTTTTTTTGACTCAGTCCAGACCATGCTGTTGGTCAGCCCGTAAGAGAGATGGGTTGTGTTGAGCCTCTTCATTGAGAGTCCCACACTGACTGCTTTTCATTTTAGTTTTATGTTTTGTTCTTTGAAAAACAGTAAGATCGGGTGGCATGGTCCAGGCTCGATTGGCTGGTGCTGGACTTCACATTTTTTGAATGTGTCAGACCTAGAGACAGTCCAACCCGACCAGTTTTACACCTCAAGATCCACATGTAGACAATTGTAAGTGGGTTGGAAAGGACATGGCCAGGACGTCTTACAAAGATATCTTTTTCTCTTTTTCTATAGAAGGATCTTTTTGAGTTTAGTTTTTACTCTTTTTCTTTAGTGGGGTGGAGAGAAAATTCATAATTAACCCTCTGATTCTCCCACAAATCTTTGCTAGGCATCTATATTGGTGGCGAAGAGGAAGCTTTCAGAGGACTTCAGTTAGTTTATACTCTTAAACAGCAGTCTTATCAATTAAGAGATCAAGCAACTGTTAAACTGCTGCTTTTTTTTTTTTTTGCTAATTTAAATATTTTGGATGAAACTGATAACATAAGCACACAATGAGTCCTATTTTGAATCCAGAACATATCAAGACACTTAAGAAGAAGGGAAAAAAATGACAGAGGATCCAGTAGTGCTTCTAGTATTGTGTATAGCCCAACTCATCAAATCGATAGTTTGTTGTGTTAATTATGCCCATAATCTCTGATATCAATTGTTGGGAATTCAAAGATAATGTATCGCTCGATACCACTTGATATGAAACCAACTGTCGGATTAAGATATTGGAGTTATATGGCAAAATATGAAATATATGATCGCAAGCAAAATAATAAAAGAAGACAAGAAAGTATGGCAGGGGAATTAGCAGATTTAATTACACCACAAATAATGAAGATGAATAAATATTACAATGATCATAAAAGTTAGTAGTCACTTTTCTCACATCATATAATTGTATAAAATAGCCTAATATTTATAGGGAACATATTGTGGACGTCCAAACCCTCATGGTAGAGTTGTTGATGAAGTATGATGTCAAAAAATCGAGTCCAAAACGAAAAATGCGAAAATCCGGGAACAAACACAGGTGGTGCCGGGGTGGACACTAATACACCCCGATTGGGCGCCCCCCGATGCCCTGGGCAAAATACCGAACAGGGGTGCCACGCCTTGGCGTCCCATGCCCAGCGTTGCGGCGCCGGGCATTCTGCCATCTTCTCTCTCTTTTTTCGATTCCAAGTTGTTTTCTTCATCTCGAACATTTCTTCAAGTTCAATATCAATTTTCAACTCCCAATTAGCTTTCAAAATAGAACTTCAATTTAACATATGATTCCAATAACATTTCAAATTGAATTCTTCTTGACGGCACTTCAATTAGAATTCTTCAATTATTTCAACAAGGAATTCGAGTCACAGCCAATTTCTAACAATCTCCACCTTAACAAGAATTCTACTGCAACGAACAAAGCTCCAAAATTTTCTCCACCTGGAGAAGAAAATTTGTCTGCAAGGAATGAACTGACTCTTTGACAATAACAAAAACTGATTTCTCCAATCAAATAAAAAATACTTCACGTCTCTCAATGAATACAAGCACTACTCTGCAAAATTATCTCAAATTTCCAAAAAATCATAATAATTTTAAAATTCACCAAATTCGGCTGTAACACACCCCAAAACAGAATCAAACCCAAATGTTTTTAAAGAAAGCTCATTGCTAGATTGTACACCTTCTATTACGCTGAAAGCATGCTCAACAAAATCAGCATCCATATACATTTTTCCATTGGATCCGTCCCTAGCATTAGAATATAATGGCACCGCGGATGATGGTGGCAAAGCGGCATTATTCATATCTCCTAAACTTCACTTATCTATATTCTTCAAATCCGACCATTTACGAGCTCCTGAAAGTATTGTACCAAACTGAATGTCCACCATGGTACTGAACATGTGCTGATTAACTCTTCTAGATTCTGCATGACCCTGTAAAATGTATAACTGAGACCTTTTATATCCCTCCAATATAACATGGGCACCCTTACAAACCTTCAAAGTTCCATCTCCACCAAAGAACTCATAACCCTTTGAATCAAGGATATACAATAAGATGCAATTCTTTTTAAATCCAGAACATGTCGAACCTAGCCGGTGCTCTAATTGTCACATCCAATAGCTTCAATCTAACCATACCAATTCTAGTAACCCGACAAGGCATGTTGTTTCTCATAACCACGACACCTTTGGAAACGGTTTCAAATGTAGTAAACAAGTCCTTATTAGGAAACATATAAAATACACATGTTGAATCCATAATCCAATCCTCCTCTGGTTTAAACTTGATGTCAGAAATAGCCAAGAGATCTTCCTTACTTATAATGTTCTCTGCGATGTCTGCTTCACCTGAAGTCTCTGATTGCTTCTCATATCGACTTGCAATCAACCTTTCTTTATTCTACAATTTGTAGCAATCATTCTTAACGTGCCACATCTTCTTGTAGAAGTTACAAATCTAATTACTAAACTTAAACTTTGATTTACCCCTTCCAGAACCACCATGAGCAACCAAGCATTCTCCATCTCTGGTCTCAAAAATCAGATGTTTCATCTTCTCTTTAGAAAATAAAGTATCATACACCACCTCTATGGTGAAAGTATCACGACTATATAAGATCGCGTCTCTAAATGAAGAAAACGAAGCGGGCAACGAATACAATAGGATCAAGGTCAAATCTACTTTACTTCCAAAGTTTTCAAATCATCGACGATCTCTTTAAACACAGCCAGTGATTTTCCTTCTGCCATTCGATGAGAGTATAAACGTTGCTTGAGATGCAACTTGCTTGTCAGACTTTTAGTCATGCATAATTACTCCAACTTCAACTACAAAGCGGCTGTTGAACCTTCCTTCAAAACGTCTTGAAGAATGGTAATTCTTATCCTTCCGTAATTTCCCCTCCGCGATCAAAGTTGTGGACGTCTTGTCAATTCCTAGCAATTCATCATCCAAATCCTGCTGTGCGAGTACTGCATGCATCTTAACGTGCTATAGCGAAAACTTAGTGCTCTGATCCAAATGTGGAATGTTATACTTCATGGAAGTCATCACGAACAAAAATCTCAAACAAATCAAACATTGTGCTCTGCGGAACCGCTGAACCCAAGCTCGGTACCACTTATTGTGTTAATTATGTCCAAAATCTCTGATACTGATTGTTGGAAATTCAAGGATCACGTATCGCTCGATA
>CAIGRM010257300.1:0-23514 GCA_903798335.1 Fraxinus albicans
TTTTTTTTTTTTTTCAATATCTTCAGCCTAACTTATCCGAATTAACATTTTCTCGGGTCCATATGGATCATTTAATACAATTACCCAACGTGCCCAATATTATGCTTATCTTTACTTTATCAAAATCTAACTATTTGGCTCAAATAAAATTAAAATTTAAAACTATTTCACTTTACTCCGTCAACTTTCAAAATCTTAGAAATAAGGCATCTAGGTCAAGAATTCTCTTTATCAAATAATTCTATTTTATAAAATTTTAGGAATTCAATTTTTTCATTTAGATTTGGTCAAGTACCCATTTATACTCCGCATAATTTTGGATGTACAGTTGTAGTTTCAAAAATTTCATTTTCTAGTAAGATTAATTCCAGATTATATCTTTCTAACTTGGTGAATCATTTTTGCTTCAACATTTTTTGATAGGTCTTGCCTTAATATCTTTGTTTCGGTTCGTAATATTGGCAGCTATTTACAAAAATATTGACAACGATTTCTACTTTCTTATTATATATTTTTGCATAGCATCAAAACTTATTGAGGCTTTTTTTTTTCCATTTGAGGCACCTAAACCTTTTCTACAATTTTATTATTAGTAATTTCATAGAAATTTTCGAGAGTACATGCATTCTCAACAAGACTTTGGTAAGCCTCCCATTTGGTACACGCATTCTAGAAAGACTAAGGAGATCTGAAGGGCAGTTGGTAGGAAAGAGGGAGCAACAAATTGTGTTAATAAACAGAGTGACGTGGACAAAGTTACTTACAAATGGGAATATATGTGATGCGAGAAGGATTATACTAGTTGTACACACACGGTGTGCATTAAATTTGACACTCCAAGTATTATAAGAAATCACACAAAATCAGAAAAATGAACGAATTAAGCACGATAAAGAAATGATCACTGCATATTCCTTCTTATTAATTGAATGAATAAAACTATACAAGTTGTGTCCTTGTATAGTGGAAAAGAGAATATTCTTAACAAACTATACATGTGCTGCACAAATTGGTTTCAACAAAAGATTTCTCCCACTCATAACAGAATTGAGGCAGAATTTCCTCAGGTTATGTTTCTAGAACTCGATGCATAGCTGGCATTGCTGATTGTATCAATTATGTTGGCCATCGTCTGCTTTGCTGGAGTTCTTGCTGGCATTGAGTTCTTCTTCATCTTGCTGCCATATTTTAACAGTCTCCATCAAGATGGAGAATATATGTCTTCTATTCCCATCTTGAATAGATGATAGTAAAAAGGTGCTGAAGCTAAAGGCTTTGTCAGAATATCTGCAACCTTAGTGTCGCTGCTTACGTGTTTAGTAATGATGCCCCCTTCTTCGATTTTATCACGAACCAAATGACAATTAAGCTCAATATACTTGGTCCTTTAGTGGAAAATTGGATTGGCAACAATGTGTAAAGCATTTTGATTATCACAACCTAATGATGTTGCTTAAGGATGATCAATTTGTAAGTCATGTCGCAAGTAGCTAAGCCAACGCAGCTCACAACAAAACACTAGCCATGGCCATAAACTCAGCTTCTGCAGAAGATCTAGAGATGGTGTTCTGTTTCTTTGATTTCCAGGAAATTAGGAAGGACCTAAGAAAGACAAAATATCCCGTGATTGATTTCTTAGTGTCTGGGCACGATCCCCAATACGAATCGCAATAGGATTTGAGATGTAGACTAGATGCGAAGGAGTAAAACAGACCTGTCCAGGAGCTTGTTTAATATACTTTAGTACTTTATGAGCTGCTTTTAGGTGTGGAACTTTGGGAGTTTGCATGTATTGGCTAAAGAGCTGTGCTGAATATGCAAGATCAGGTCTGGTTATGGTTAAATAGAGAAGCCTCCCAATGAGTCTCCTGTAGATAGATGGATCAGGTAGCAAGTTACCTTGATCTTTGGAGAATTTTAAGGGTTGATCTAATGGAATTTTGGCTGGTGCCGCTCCAATGATTCCAGAATGAGCAAGGATATCTAAGGCATATTTCCTTTCGCAAATATGGATCCCATTCCCTGATCGTGCCACTTCTATTCCAAGAAAATACTTTAGTGCCCCCAGATCTTTGATTTTAAATTTGGCATCAACTGATGATTTTAAAATCTTAATGAGCTCCATGTTATTACCTGCCATTATAATGTCATCAATGTAAACCAATATGGTTGTGAAAGAGTCTTTGGTATGCCTTATAAATAGACTATAATCGGATTTTGATTGCTGAAATCCTTACTGAATGATGAACGAGGAGAGTTTAGAATGCCATTGTCTGGAGGTCTGCTTGTGCCCATATAGACTTTTGCGAAGTCTACAGACCTTTGATTCATTGCCTTTGGAATATTTAGTAGGCAGTCGCATATACACCTCATTATCTAAATCTCGATGTAGGAACGCGTTGTTTACATCTAATTGGTGGAGAAACCATCCTTTTTATTGTAGTAATAGCTAATAAGGTTCTTACTGTCACTAGCTTTGCAACGGGTGAAAACGTTTCATGATAGTCCAGCCTTTCTTGTTGTGTGTACCATTTTGCCACAAGTCTAGCTTTGCATCGTTCCACACTTTCGTTTGCATTAAACTTAGTTTTATAGACCCATTTTCAGCCTATGACAATCTTTCTAGGAGGCAAATCAGTAAGGTCCCAAGTGTTATTCATCTCAAGTGCAGTGATCTCAGCCTTCATGGCTTCACACCATTCCATGTGATTAACTGCTTCTTGGTATGTTTTGGGCTTTGTGTGAGTTGTTATGGAAGTCACAAAGGCTTTGTGTGCATTAGACAATTTATCATATAATAAGGTGGCACATAAAGGGAAAGGACTACCTATTCTGAGATGACCCTCATTTCTATTGGACTGCTATTAATTGGGAAGTGAAGAGATTTGTTGGCATACAAAATCCTGTAGATATGAAGGTGGTTTTCTGTCCCTATTTGACCTTTGAGGTAAGTGAGAATTTGTGAAAATGTTTTGAGCTGACTCTATAAAGGTTTTAGGCTGATCAGGTAAATCAGGTTGTTGATCCAATGGTTTTGGAATCTAGTCACAATCAAGGGAAATATGTTTAGTGAGATTATCTATATCGGTGGTTGATGGTTGGTCAATGAACTCTTCAGTTAAGGTTGGCAATGTCTGGTGACTGACAGCTTTTAAGTCTTTGTAAAGGAAAATGTCTTCATGGAAAACAACATTTCGAGAGATAAAGATTTTGTTTGTATCTAAATCTAGCAATTTGTAGATTTTGATCTGAAAAGGATAGTCTAAGAACATACATTTCTCGCCCCTAGCATCAAATTTATGTCTATTCCGTATGAGTGTGGAAGCATAAGCCAAACAGCCAAAACATTTTAGGTGGGAATATGTAGGCTTAATTTTGAAAATGAGTTCAAAAGGAGTTTTGTTCCTAAGGATTGGAGAGGGGGTTCTGTTTATAAGGTGGTCTGCTGTGAGGACACAATCAGACCAATATTTCATTGGAATGCTGATTTGGAACTTAAGGGCCCTTGCGACATTTAGAACATGCTGGTGTTTTCTCTCCACTATAGCGTTCTGTTGAGGGGTCTCTACACATGATTTTTGGTGGATAATAGCCTTTTCAGAATAAAGTTGCTTCATCTCAAACTCTTTTCCATTATCAGTTCTAATCACTTTGATTTTGGAGTCAAATTGGTTTTCAATCATTGTGAAAAAATTATGTAAAGCAATACTAGTATCTGATTTAAATTTTAGCAGTATTAACCAAGTACATCTACTGAAATCCTCTACAATGCTAAGTAAATATTTGGAGCCATCATAAGCTACCTCGTTACAGGGTCCCCATAGATCACAGTGGATTAATTCAAAGCACTTTTGTGACCTATGCTGACTAATGGGAAAAGGTTGCTTATGCAATTTTGCTAGATAGCAGATAGGGCAGGATGCTTTGACATTAGCTTTCTTAGGCTGATGATCAAGGTTTAAAAGATCTAATCTAGAGTCTGAGGGGGTGTCCTAATCTATAGTGCCAAATATTAGCATTTTCTTGATTGTTGGTGACAGAGGCTAGCTTGGTGGATTTGTTGGCTAAGGGAGGTAGAATATTATCCAATGTTGTAGGGGATACTTCATTCTACATAAGATGATATAGGCCATCTCTTACTTCACCCATTCCAGTCGTCCTCCAAGTGGAAAGGTCCTGCACAAATCAAGTTTGAGGGAAGAAAATAAGACAACAATGTCAGATTTGTGACAATTTTCTAGCAGATATCAGATTGAAGCATAAAGAGGGTATACATAGAACGTCATGTAGGACCAGTTTATCAGTGATTTTAATAGTTCCAATATGTGTGACTCTAACAAAGTCTCCATTTGGAAGAGCCACAGAGTGATCAATTTTTGCTTTGATGGTGGTGATACAAGTTGGGGAACATATCATGTGATCTATTGCCCCAGTGTCTATAATCCAAGTAGTGTTGGTAAGGTTTTTTCCTTTTGTGTTGCACACAGAAAAACAAAGAGAAATACCAGAGATCTTTGGGATGTCAAGATTGTTTGCAGAGGAAGATGTACAAGCTTTCACTTGATTAGCTGAAGGTGTGTAAAGCAGGTTTTTCTATGGTTTGAGTAAAGCCATCAACCGAGAGTATTACTCTTGAGTTAAAGACATTTGGGAATGGTTACTGAACTGCTCTTGTGCTGGTTCTTTAAGACAAGTTGCTTGGTTGGCCGAAGGTCCAATAGCTCTAGTTCTTCCATATAACTTGTGTCCTGGTTGATAACTATGTAGTTTGAAACACTTTTCAGCTGTATGACCAGGCATATTGCAGTAATTACATGCTGGTTTATCTGAGTTAGCCTTGAAACATCTCTCAAGAGAATGGCCAGGTATCTAGCTAAAAGTGCAGTAATATTTATTCTAAGGCCCTATATTATGTCTTCCTTCATCCCTGGAAGCAGCCTTTGCAATGAAGGCCATGGAATCATTGACAGGAACATCTTCAGAGATTTTCCTCCTTTTTCCTTCTTGTTGGACGGTAGAATAGACATCATTAAGGTTAGGGAAAGGCTTGATCAGAAGTATTTGAGCCTTAAGACTCTTGTACGAGTCATTAAGTCCCATGAGAAACTTCATCACCCAATCCCTCTCCTGATTATTCACCATTGATCTCATTCCTCCACAAGTACAATTTGGAATGCATTCATAGTTCAGCAACTCATCAAGAAGGGTCTTAAGTTTTGAAAAATACATACTCACAAGTCCTGGTTTTGTTGCAAATTAACAATGTTTTGTTTTATCTCATAAATCCTGGGAGCATTTTGTTGTGTCAGTTGCTGCTCAAGTTCCAGCCACAACTGGTGAGCCTTCTCAGCATATAATGTGCTTGATTTGATATCTATTGACATGGTATTCTTCAACCACGTAATGATAATGTCATTGCATCGCAGCCAGTGATCCATCAATGGATTGTTTGGATCAGCAGGTTCTGAAATGGTCCCATCTATAAAGCTTAGTTTATTTTTTATTCTGAGGGCTCTTTTCATTGATCTCGCTCAAGAATGATAGTTACTCGAGTCTAGCATTTGAGTAACCAGCAGAGCTCCAGAATTACCATTGCTACCAATGAAGTATGGACTGCTTGGTTGGGATGGATCGATGGGGTTCAGATTTGGTTGTATGTTTTGATTGGCGGTAGAATTTTCTGGCTCTACGTTTAAAGGTAAGTTTTGATTTGCAGAATCTTCTTGAGCTATAAGGCTCTGATACCATATAAGAAATCAACAAAATCAAGAAAATGAACGAATTAAGCAAGATAAAGAAATGATCACTGTGCATTCCTTCTTACTAATTGAATGAATAAATCTATACAAGTCGTGTCCTTATATAGTGGAAAAGGGAATATTCCTAATAAACTATACATGTGCTGTACAAATTGGTTTCAACAAAAGATTCTCCCACTCATAACAGAATTGAGGCAGAATTTCCTCAGGTAATATTTTTAGAACTCGATGCGTAGCTGGCATTGCTGATTGTATTAATTCTGTTGGCCATCGTCTACTTCGCTAGAGTTCTTGCTGGCATTGAGTTCTTCTTCTTCATCTTGCTGCCATATTTTAATAAGTATTTTCAAAATCTGTATGATTGATTGTTTAAAGAATTGTGTAGATTAATGTGCAAAAAAATTTTACCTTACAAGAATGTCAAACTTAATGTACATGTAGCTTAGATTGATGTGAGAAACAAGGACAACTATAAGCATGTCATTTTTGAGTAGTTTGGAGATCTTAGAGAGAAGTAGCCCTCTCGAAAGGCTAAATGGTTTCCTTTAATCTCTCACAATCATTAATACAGAACATGTGTTCCCATTTTTCTAACAAGCAATCATTCATTATTTTGTTGAATCTTATCATATTCCAGTACGCAATTATTCTTAACTTGTTGATTCTGACCAAATTCGTATTAGAGCACGTCAATCGTAATAGTCCAGAAGAAGACGAAAAGCATAGTGAAAATAATGGAGAAGAAAATGGGGGAATTGAGATCCGAGTTGCAATGCTTACTGGATTTGGAGTGATTGGTAGAGCATCTTACTTAGTATATGGCAAAGATGATGCAATCAATGGATGATGCCCAAAAAGCTATGGTAATGCGAGTTCTTCCTAAGCAAAGAAGCCGAACAAAGATTTTGATTGTGATGGATCAGGAAGCACTGAAGAAGGGACATTACCTCCAAATATCCATAATGAGCCCTCGGGATGAATGTGCATAAGATATCGAAAAGTGCTAATGATGAGGAAGATCCTATTAACTCAGTATCTTTAGTAGTTTATGAGTTAGGCATGAGGAGTGAGCAATCTCGTGAACACCGTGTTGGAAATAATACAACAATAGAGAGAAAAGGGATGGAGATGGAAACACCAAAAAAATGGAATGGAATAGCAAGACTTGAATACGTGATCAAATGTTGTCTTCAAACGATATGTGTCTCATCTCCAAATGCTTTTAAGGATTCAAATGGTAAATAGTTCAAATGATTAATCAAGTCTTATGAAAAACACTAAAGCAAGTGTTTCCTCAATATGAACAAGTGAAAATTTGAGCAAGTTTGCATGAGAGGTTTGATGAATTTGGAATAAAATGGAGAAATGAAAAACTAGCTCATATATGTAGTATTCCAATCATTCACCATGAAATCAAGCCATCCATTCATGAAAAATTGTGAACTTTTCATGAATAGGTTCAAATGAATCAAAATTAGAAATCAGCCTAACAACTATTTTCCAAAGCAATGTGATTGCATGGCTCAAACGATTTTCCCTCGGGTGGACAATCAAGGGCTCATGCGATCGTATGGCCCATAAGACCATGTGATTGCAATGGCTTCTTCTTTGCCTCATTGATTTCCACTTTTCATAATTCATGTAAGTTCATTTTTGACGTATTAATTTTGAACAACATATTAGAACACATTGTTGGCCATAGGAGGAAAGATGTGTTCTCTATATATGAGTTACACAAAATAGGGGTACGGTAATTGTGGTGAGATATGCATGTATTGACCATTTATTTGAGTAACTTAGTGTTAATTTTTTGTTTTACTGTGTACTGAACATGTTGAAAAGATCTATGTGCATTATCATATGGTGTGCTTTCATCACATGCATAGTCACCTGTAATTGTTTGTTAGTTTTTGCTTTTGATTGACTCCTAAATGAATGTAATTTGTTTACATTGCCTTTAACATAACACTAGTCATGACATGTACGTTGCACGAGTTTTGTAATTATTTTGTCGTTATTAGGGTAGAAATATTATATCTTGTGAAAGTACATTTTTGTGTGAATTGTATATATTCATTATTTTTATACATAGATGGGGAAACATGATTCCAAAAAATAAAGTTGTGCAATCTGGTTTTTAGGCAAATGTAAATAATGGCAATTCAATGTCTCATGTGATCATATATTAATTTAAGCTGTCCGTCAATTAGATTGTACTTAATCATAAAATCATTCATTTGTTTTTATAATCACCTATAAACTTCAATTCGAATTCTAAAGAATTCATAATTTATCAGTCTCCGCCGCGCATGTAGAGACATGCATTGAGACACGTGTGTCTTCTTGGAGACATGGTACCATGTCTCTATGGACATGGTTACACAGTCCATGCTTTCGCGAAGAGCCTTGTATTTTCGTGGATGCGTAACTTGAATTTGGCAGATTGTTCAGCAACCTACACTTGAAAAATAACTCTAGAACCTATAGTTTAACTGATGACATGGAAAAGAAGAAACAAATTTTGGGAAGAAAATAGAAACTAATTTCATTAATGTTGATAACAAAAACATATACACAAGATAAGTTAGATAATGATGTAGTTATTTTGTTTGATATACATTATTTTTCAACATTAACATCAATTTTTCACCACAAATATACATGCATGTCTTATAACAAACAACATAAAAGACAGTGCCTTCCAAAAGTCTTTCCAAAAGACATTTCAATGATCATGTACTCCATTTTTTCTTTTTCAGGATTTGCATTTAGGTGTTTTGAATTCTTGTTTTCATCACAATCAACCTTGGAAGTGGAAGTGAACAGAGCTTTCTTCGCTGGAGGTGACCAATCTTCTTGGCAGTCTGTGTTAATGTTCTTAGCTGGTATAGTTGTTGCCATAACATCAACATTTGTTTGGCTTCCTTCTCCTCGATTTGGATAGTCTAAATCTGTCACAGAAATGATGTCAAATTTGTAACTTGATGAATTTGGCTCAGTCTGCGTGCTTTTAAGTAGAATGCCCTCTCAGTGTTTTGCATTTTTTGAATGACTTCTTGAAAGATTGATTGTAAACCCTGTATGTTGATTATTTTAAGTGTCATTTCAATAAAATAAAGGCGAAATGGTTAAGTTAGGTGGAAGTTTTACAGAATTAAGAGCAGTTTTTCAGCGGGTTCACCAATTGCACTTGCATTAAGCGAACCTGTTGCATCTGAAAGTTGCACATATGCTCTAGCCCTAACATGAATAATATTTGACTATTAGCGAATGAAGACATGAGGAAAATATAAAGACATATGGAAATATGGAAAACGGAAAATGGGAAGATTGATTAATACCGAGGAATAGCCTTAGAATTAGGATTTTTGCAAAAAATACAAAGATATATTTCTCCAAAATCAACATTTGATCTTCGATCGCAATTATTGCAAGCCATGTACCAAGATCTGTTGTTGATGGCTTTTGTGGTTGCTGTGTAGTTCACCTAGTACAATTTTCGCTGTTGACACAAAGTAATTTTACAGGAAGGTATAACTCTTCTGTATATGTATATATATACCCGGAAAAGAATGAGAATAGAATGTGCTTATAGTTACCGCTAAGAGCCGTACCTGATGATTCTGGATTGGAGTAAATTTACTACACACAGGTGGAGAAAGAGTCACTGGCCTTTTGTCCATGCATGGTTTCGTCAACACCAAATCGTCTATTTTCATAGAATTGCTTTTCACCCTTAGAGAATAAGCTACTCCATTAGTTCATTAGTTATTTAGTAAGTCGCTAGTGTAATGAACATACAGAATCAACATACAACATATAGAATAAAATATAGCAAGTTTTACATACCATTCTGCTATTTGTTTTACTTCATTGAAAGATGTATTCATGAAGAAAGTACTATGAACTTTTGTAGACAATTTCAAACCTAATAATATATCATTATGAAGAACAAAGTAGTCACATAATGTGAAGAAGAAGATATTTTACCAAATAGAATACCGAAGTAACGTAACTTACCAAATAAAGATGTAACTTTGAGAAGTGTTGCAAAGATGACTGGTTTTTTGTCAATGTTGTCTGCCAGTAGCACACATTATCTATCTACAAATGAATCCCAAAATGTTAGCATCATTGTTTTGAAATTCTTGTCAAGAAGTATGACATCTCATACCCATGTTTAACTGCCATCTTTTGATTGAATCAGATGCTTAGGAGTGATATCAATTGCAACTGCAAGTATACATGACAAAATGTAAAAGGATATACTTTATATTTCTATACTTTCCATATTTAGATGTTTGTACGATGAGTGTATAAACGTGCGGATTCTTACTCAAATCAACATCTGTATCCATGTACTGTTCAACCTCGTGAAAAGGTGTTAGATTATAGTTTTAAAAAATAAATTTCAGGTTATCTTCATTTAGTTCTTCAACACGAGTTTCTCCTGATATTGTCCATTGGAGAGATCCAGTTGCGTATATATTGTTAGCCATATTGTTCTTCACATAATCTTTTGAAATTGTATAAGTATTTTCGAGAATAAGCTGATCCTCAAAAGCAGTAATGTTGGAATCATATAATCTAGCTTTGATAGTATTACCCTAAAAAACGAATTGGTATTAATATCATGAGAAGTCGAAGAGTTTAATAGGTAATAACTAAATCTAAAACTTATATGTATAATAATGAATAAGACTTACCTCAGTATCCATTAATATCAAATGTTGGTACCTTCCATTACCTTGCTTTGAAGGTTTTGGTGATTGTTTTTCTACCACTTTTGATTGTTTGAAACAATTTCCGGTATTAGTTGGTATTGTTCTTCCATTGTGAGGTACAGTATTTTGGAAATGAATGTTGAGTTTTGTTGGAAAGTTGATGAAGATGGTGTTTGTGTGTGTTGAAACATCGAATGAAGTCTTTTTTTTAAAAAAGTGTAGTACTTTTGTACAGTAAGTTGTCAAATCAAAGTATAGGAAAGAAATTAATATTTCTCAGGTATGGCAAGCAAATCTGTTGATTATTGAAATTTTGACAAGGTATAGGCAAGCAAATCAATTCAGCAAAATTTCATCAAATCCATATATATAAGTATATAAATATGATGACATGTACTATATCTACTGCACATCAGTTCACAGAAGTATATGAATATCTTATATATAAATTGTAAACTTATGCGATTGTTAAATTACATAACCATAAAAGAAGGCATATTAATTTTTTTTAAGAAAATAGCGCCTTGACACTAGTGAATTCGCAGTGCGGAGACACGAGTCTCCGCACAGTGGAGATAGCGGTAGGGATCTCCACACACGCGAAGACACCGAGGAGACTTGTATCTGTGCACGACAGCAAGAGTCTCTGCGGAGACTGTGTCTCCCGCCTAGTGCGGAGACATTAGTTCTCCAAGGTGTGGAGATATCAGTAAAATGGCAAAATTTAGACATCTAAGTAATAATGCTAACTTGTCTAATCAATAAAATGGAAAATTTTAGACACTATACTCAGCCTTGACTGGGAATACTTTTAGTATGAGATTTATAATTCAAAATGTGGATATATATATAAGAATTTTTTTTTTAGAAAATATAGAACAAATAAGAAATGAATTCTATTCACCAAGTTTTCTTTATCATATATGAAAAGGATGAGTTAAAGTCAAATAATATATGAATTACAATTACAAGGAATGTGGCACATAATTATATGCTTTATGTAATAACTTAATGATGATTTTTAAAGAACATGTAGCAGAATTCTTTGTAATTGTTGAATCAAAATGGTACAAGTATTGCCAAAATGAGTAATTGCTATGAATTAATTCCAAGATTTCATGATAAACTATATTTTGTGTGCAAAAGGTATGTAATTTATGTTTCACACAAGGTTTAATCAGAACTTTGATATTTCTTCTTGTTCTAACCCTAGATAATGCCACATATAATTGACCATGAGAGAATAAAGGCTCAGGAAGATATAAACCAACAAAATCTAGAGTTTGACCTTGAGCTTTGTTAATAGTCATGGTAAAACAAGGACGTATTGGGAATTGAGTTCTTTTAAATGGCACTGATTGTTCATCGCTTTCAAGTGAAATGAATGGAATCCTATGTAACAACACCCGTTTTTCACAAAATTCTCTTGTTCCAATTTCAGCTAAAATTGCATTTTATTTAAAGTTACGACAAATAAGTCTAGTCCCATTGCATAAACTTTCAGAAGGATTAATATTTCTAAGCAATATAATTGGACATTTTTTTGAGCACGAGTTCATGTGGAGGGATACTAGTCGGAGTTAGACTGTTTAAAAAAATCTTCATGAATGAACCATTCACTTTTATCAATGACTTCATCAAAACTAAAATATGTAAATTTCTCTCCTGGAATGTCTTTAAGTAACATATTATTTATTAAATCCACGTATTCATTTTTGTGGGTTAAAACAATTCTATTCATCATAATACATAAGTTGTCACCATATGATTGAAAATTGGCAAACACAATGTTAATTAATTCTTGTAATGATTTTAATTCGTCTTCATAAATGATAATAATATCCTCGGGAAGCTTAATCATGTGGCATGAATGTTCTTCCTCAATTCAATTTCCAATGCCTAGTAAGTATTCACAAAAGAAATGGTCTAATTTAGCTCTCATATTTTGAATTAAAGGTAGCTGTGTAAAAGAATGTCATAAAATGTGAAAAAACTGAACTTGCCTTTATTATATCATCTTTTGTTCCTCTTTGCACAACTGGTAAAATTTGGCGAAAATCTCCTCCACACATAATGACTTTTCCACCAATTGGTAATTGACATTCAGTAATGTCTCTTAACAATTTATCTAAAGTTTCAAAAGCACATTTATGAATCATTGGCGCTTAATCCCATACAATTAACTTAGTAATTAATAAAATTTTACCAAGTGTTGACTGTTTGCTTACAGAACATCGCATATCCAAACTTATTTCAAACGGAATTTTGAATCTTGAATGACCTGTTCGACCAGCTGGTAATAAAGATGCAGCCACACCCGATGAAGCAGTTGCTAATGCAATCAAATTCCAAGATTGTACAGCAGCAAGTATTGCTTTGTATAAATATGTTTTCCCGGTACCTCCTGGACCATCAATAAAAAACATTCCATTCTTACCATTTAAAACACAATCGAGATTAATATCATAAGCACTTTGTTGCTCTTAATTTAAATTCTTAGTAGAATGCATATGTAACCCAACATTAATATTTGTAGTTTCTTTGGCAATCATAGTTTCAAACATATCATCATCGTTGACAGTAAAATGAAAATCTACCAAGCAATAATCGCCTATACTTTTACCAACATTCTCTAACAAAGAATTTATACAATGCAAAGCTTTCATCTCAGCATCATATTGCTTTAGACCTCTATGTAAATAATCTTCTATCATAAAATGTTTAAATTTGTCCCACAAAGTTCTTGGACTTGTTGGGCTACATAAAGTCAACACATTAGCAAACAGTTGGAACAGTAGTATGGGCATTTGATAAGTAATTGCTTCAGTTAAACACATATCAGAATAGTTATTTCCACTAAGAAAACTATGGAAAAGTGATGCCTCATGATAAGTAGTCAGAAGAACGCCATTAATTGTTCTCAAATCTTCAATAGATTTTGGGCATTTTATATGATTAAGTAACACTCGCAAAAAATATCTTTCACCCTCAGATGGATTAGCAGTGACTATTCTACCAATAACATTTTTCTATTTTTGAGGAGTCCGAATTCGCATGGATGCATTCCACACAAAATGTGTAGAAAATTCTTTGTAGAGTAAAGTTATTGCCTTTTGCTTTGACATGTTCATTTTAAAGAACTCCGTTAACGTTGTTCGGTGGACAGTCTTTATTTATAACTTTTGATAAATCATTTGTACTATTATATGCAACTAACTGAGCATCCTGTATGTAATTGTAAATCAACTACTGCAGGAGACATATCAAATAAATAAAAACTAAATATTCTCAACATAACTTCAAGTGCAGATATCCATCTAACTGATTGGTGATTAGTAATCTCATCAATAAATTGCTCATTTCTTTCTTTATTCAGAGTAAAATGAGTCTGATCGTGTCCTTTATATATGTACTTGTATAAATATTTAACGGATTTAACAGAAGAGCATATCTCTACATTAATATGACAATCATATTTAACTAAAATGTAAAGATTAAATGGTAATACCCATCTATTGTCTAATAAACAACCTCCTACCTTAACATTTACTCCATCATTGCAACGTTTATATAGTGGGTATGAATCATTGCGTAACAACGTATGGTGAATGTATTCCTTTGGGTTTTTATTTTTACATACATACTTCTCCATGCAAATATTGTTATGATTCAAATGCCCACAAGAACCATGCATTATATGTTTCACAACAGCAGCATGTAAGTGAGGGTATTTATTTGAATATGGTATTTCACAGGAGACAATTTTGTCAACTTGTGAAGGGTTTCTAATCTTAGAACTTTGTTTAAATATTAGGAGGAAGTGAGCATGAGGTAATCCTCTTTTTTGAAATTCAATCACATAAACATATGCAACTATATAACCTAATAATTCTTTCTTAATCAAATCTGTTTTCAGTTTTTCAAGTCTCACACGAAATATGCATACTAACAAATATGGCCTATTTTGTATTTCATCATTATGCTTTAATTCATACTTTATTTCAGGTCAATTTGGATTACATGTCATTGTCAAAAAGACATCAGGCTTTCCATATCTTTGAACTAAAGACGTCCATATATTTTTTACTCATATTTCTAGGACCACCAATAAATCTAACAGGCAAGACTATTGATTTACTAATTTTATAACCTCTATTCCCTGATAAAGTTCAGCTCTTATAGCTCTTTTATTATTGGGAAAAAAAGTCTAATCTTACAATTTCAATTTGAACATACATGTCAACTACATATTGCTGTAAAAGTCAGCCAGTATGTAGAATGACAGAATTGTTAAGCCTGATTTGAATTTTGTAACAGTAATACTCTCGACATGACACAGTCATTCGTTTCTTCCTTGCCTTTAAAACTACAAAAAAAAATCAAAAAAGAATGAAAAATGAACCAAGATAAATAATTTATTTAGTTATAACTAAATAAAATTAATTAAATTTACCATGATCTTCCATTTCCAAAAGTTGATCTGCTGAATTTATATTAACGTCTACTAAATTTTGAGCGACTGGAACTTGTAAAGCATTGAGGTTTACCTTGTTAATACCTTCATGCCATCCAGGTTTTCCATACGGAAAAAGTAATGGATATTGAAATAGAACATAACGACCATAATAGTGTTGAACTTTACATGCATTACCTGAATGTCCATAAATTAATAAATCTCGAGGTCGAATATTTGCAGATGGGTCTTCATCGACCCAAATCACGACTACTTGTTCTGATGTTGGCATGTTATATATTCTTTGATCAAGAGATGGATCACACCTCAGTAAAATACTACATGATTCTATATTACTAACTTCACTTAATGATCAAAAGAAGTTACAATGTGGATTTGTTTTCAAAATATCTATCAACTTTCTTAAAGTCAATTCACAAAACTTGTTTAAACTGTTGAGTCTGTTATAAACTTCATTTTCAATATCGTAGAAATATAACTGTAAATATACAGGATTCCCATCAATAGGTACATGTGGGTTTATGAAATGGTACAACTGTACCTGAACTCTGAAAGTGTAAATACCTTTATTATTTTTAAACGACTCTTTATCATATTCAACACCAAATGAAGTGAATGCAAAATGATTGCTGTAACTACGAACAATTTTTTTAAAAGCAAGAGCCTCTTCTGATTTAGAAGTAAACAAATCATATAATTCAGGAGGCAGATTATGTAATTGTAATTTCACTCTCCCATCACAATAACAAAAGCCTTTGGTTTCTCTATAGAATTTTTTTGCACCACAATGTATACAAATCGTAGAAGATGGCAGAACATAAGCTTGAGCAGGAATACCTTCTATATGAATTCTTTCAATACATTCATTATTTGATACACATTCATATGGCAAATGATCAATTTCCGTAGTATGACCCATAGTATGTCCTAATAAGATGGAAAATGAGAAAATTTATTCAAAAAAGATTGTAAGAGAGAAAGATAAGATAAATATGTATAATGGAGACGGCGACGACAATGGTAATGACAATGGCAATGGCTATGGCAATGGTAGCCAATGGGAGGCAGTTCTTAAAAATGTTGATTTTTGTATACAAAAATGTTGATTTTGTAAACAATTCAACTACATTGGATACAAAGGAAAATCTAAGTAAAAATTAATTAGAATCAAATAGAATCTATGTGCTCACCAATGCAAGTGGCTATAGAAACATGATCAACTGAAAAAAAAATAATAAACTAAATAAATTAAAGAATAAAATTAAATGGAAAGGATAATATAGGGAAAAAAGTGTGCCTGATGGTAAATTGAGTCATTGTAATAAAGACAAACCTGTTAATCTAAAACTCCGTGAACGTCGATCAGGTTGCATTTCATACCTTAGATTTTTTGGTCGAATATTATCTGCTAATGTACAAAGATGCTTTCTTTTTAACTGAACATGTCTGTTACTAAACCAATCCCGAATATTTTTATCAGAGATATGAGTATGTGAGGATAATCGAGAGACTATTTGTATAATTTCTGCATTGCTTGGAGTTTTATTCCCTCCATCAAATATGCATTGTAGGATATCAAGCTCTACAGATGTAGGCATCCAACATTGTCTTCCCATCCTGACAAATAATTAACAATATAAATGTTTATTTTAAGAAAGGAAATTTATATTTCAAAATTAGAAACTATTATTCTCAATCCTAAGTCAAGCGTCAGTTGGTACTCTAGAAAAGCAAATTTTGATACAATTAATGCCCTCCCCACAAAAAAACTCAACATTTTTTCCGGAAAGATTGTTAATTTCATAAGTTTTTTCTAGGAAAAGTATACTTTCTATATGGCTTTCACTCTGGGAGAACAAATTTTCAAATTAGTAAAGATACAACACAGATGTGAATACAAAATGCAGAATTCAGTTTGGGTGAATTAAATTATGTAATATAAAAAAGAGAATTAACTTTTTTTATGATGTAATTCCTGCCAATGATTTAATTATTTGCGTCTGTAACTCAAAATTCGTAAAGCATTTTAACAACCATTACAATATATGCATCACACAAATGCAATATGCATTGAAATAGAGAAATTATTACCGATTAGGAAGTGTAATTCAATTAGTAATTCAGAATTGTATGTGAAATTCAATTTCTGAAGTTGTCGAGGTTTTTTTTTTTTTATGAGAGAGACGATATAAAGAAAATATATGGAGGGGTGATGAAATACTATAATGTATAAAAATGGAGGATGGTAGGCATGGAGGGGTGACGTGAGGAAGTTAAAATATAGGTAAAAGTACATTGTTTAAGTTATTTTCTAATAATAATAAAAAAAGGGCGTGCAAGTTTCTCTCCGCTATGTCCGGAGACAAGTCCTCGCACAACGGAGTTTCTGTCTCCCCTGAGCGAAGACTATCTCCGCTCAGCAGAGACTTAGGTCTCTGCAGCGGAAACTTAGTCTCCGCTCATCTCCGAGAGTGCAGTTCTCTTCAAGCCTTTCTTTTTTGCTAAACCTATTTTAATATTCTTGACAAAAGACGTCGTTAGCCAAGAATTTTCCCCGTTTTTAATCGTAAACGCATACATTCTCCCCAAAAAAATGCTAGTTCATGTTGCTTGGAATGTCCAACTACTTGAATCATGATTTTGAATTGGTAATTGCAAAATTGGTACACACATTTTGTTTAAGCACCAAGCTAAACATTTTATCTACACAAATAAATTATCATGAGTTTACAGCAGAAGTCGCCGCAAAGTTAACACATTTTCATGGAAAACTATCTCTTACAATGTTGCAAAAAAAAAAAAAGAATTGACTTCAATATATCAATACAAATTTACGAACTTGAATATTCAAATTAAATTACACATATGAAACTATTGTTATTTAGGATAACAACATGGGCTGCTTTTGATAAGCCACTTTTGATAATTTCTCTACTCTAGTATCTGCAAAGAAAAAACAATTTATGAGAAATAAGCTTAGCATATTATTTCATCAGGAAAATAATTAACACACCTTGCTTTTTAGCAATCTTCATCTTTTCTAACCCAGAATGCATCTTATCAAATGAATTTTCAACCTCGTATATTAAAACAAAGGAAAACCTTAACAAAACACCAAAAATACAATTATAGACATTGCAGGAAAAATGTTCCAACTCTAATAGTCCTAATGCCCATAATTTCATATGTTACCTTTCCAGTAGTTTGTTTTCTCAGCTGTGTAGATCAACGACGTAGATTCATTATAGCAAATGTCCACGACAAACTTTCTCCGGTATAGTCATCCTGTCTGGAGAAACTGATTCTATGGGATATCCAAGAATGAAACATTCTATGTATTTTAGCAAAAAAATTGCACAGTTTGGCCTATGGAAAAAATCTTATGTTAGATTAAATGATTACGAGAAATATAAATTTTACAAAATAGTTTAAATGCTCACCCATTATTTGCACAAGGTAGGTAAGGTATGATGTCCATTTCCATCCGTTTGTTTCTATGTTTCCTTATATTTTGGCTGATGGAAAACTCCAAAAATACTAACAAAAATTGAACAACATTTAATACTGAATTTGCATATGCTAACACCTGCTGCGGTGTATGAACACTGTGACTACAATCACGTATGTGGAATTTTCATTCGCAAAAATTCACAAAAAATAGGTACTAGTCGTTGCCTGGATAAGAACATGAAATTAATAGAAAATTGCGTACTATTCATGGACGACCAGCTGTTGGTAAATTGCCATTTACGTATTGTTGTAAAAGAATAACATCTCGTGGTTGTTTACTTGTAGTTCCTTCTTGTACGTTTCTCTGCATCATCAATTGGTGAGTACATTCATATTCAAATCTGAAATCGAGAATTGCATATTCCTTAGAAACAAGGGTGCAACCGTCTTTGATCAGCCGCCTTAACAATTTCAACTCCACGTCAAGATTCTAATGAAATAAATAAATGTAAATTAAATATATAAAGTAAGGAAATATATTATGATGAATGAAGTTTACTAAACACAGTAGTAATATCTTGCGTTGTATCCATTATAGCTTTCAACGTGTCTTTTTTGTACAAATTGTCAGTTCCTTCGTCCCAATATGCACTGTATAAAGTAATTAAGTTTTAAATAAATTAACATAAAATTATAATATTCAAGTTAATTAGATTGGTTACCTGGAAGGATTCTTTAACATCCAATCTCTAATTATTTTGTACCTATCCATAGGATAGTCTTATAAATGATAACCGTTCTTTGAAGAAGACTCTACTTTTTTTTCCCTTAAATTTTCTTTCTTTGCTCAACCTCTCAACATCTTCAATTTGTTCAGATGTGGATGTATCCTTTGGAATTGGAGTACTATGAATATGAACATCATGTTGGAAGAAAGCTATAACAGCTTCCATGTTTGATTCTCATCTGACAATTTGTTGAGCATGTTGCTATTTTGTTCATCTATATAACATCTCAGTGAAGTCAAACTGGTATCTACGTAATTTTGCATGCTAGACTGCATGCTTGATAGTGTTGTTGCCTCTCTTGCTGTTGTTAAAAGATGTCTTGCTGCCACTTCTGCTGTTGTTCAAACAATTTTTTTTTTTTTGGTTGTCAAGAATTGCTTGGTATTGGCTTTCTTGTTGTCTTCCTGATTCCTCAACAATGCTTGTTTTCAACCTATTGCACAAACCTGATACATCTGATACCACGTCCTATATGTATCAAGTATTCCCTCTATTTCTTCTCTGGCCACATAATTGGAGCCAACAAGAGCAAAACTTGTGCTAGGTCCAACTGAAGTATATGTCATAGGATCAGGCATGTTGTCCTTGTTGGCGTTGTCAGTGGTACCTGCGACTACATTACTGATTTCTCCACTCACAGTGTCATCTAGTAAATTATGTTGAGCATCACCTGACAATGAAATAGTTGTATACCACGCTGTCTGCAACTCTTCCTCAGTAGGATCTAAGACTGCAATCACTTGAATCTATAATGAAATGATGTAAATGATTTATTGTGACTTTTGTTTGGAGAATGACAAAGAAATATAATTAGGTGCTTAAATAATTAAACTACCTCATCGCTAGCCAAAAATTGCCTAACTTTTTTCTCTATAAAAAATTTATTCGGCTTCCACATATACATTCTTGGACTATGTAAAGTTTTGTATTTACGATGGCCAAATTTCTGTCCAATTTGTGGAAAAGTTTCGTATATCCAATACTGAAACATAATTGAATTTAAATATGAGATATAAGTAAAATTTATTATATATAAACTATATTTCCATCGATGAAAAATAAAAGAATTGAAGAAAATACCTGAAATGTAAATGGATATCCGTGTAGTGAATATTTACATTTATTTTGTTGATTTAGTTGCAGTCTATATGCTCTCTCCGCTTGAGATTCTCGCAGTGAGTTTAATAAGTCAAAATAAGCTATATGGCCCCATGGATATGCAAGGAATTCATTAAGCAGCTCAACCATGTCTAGAGTTTTGTAATCAATATATGTTCTGGTAGGTTTCAAAACACACTCTACCAACATAACCAACCCTAGTTTAAATTTATCTTCTTGATGTTGACAAAGATGAAATGTTTCAGAAAGTATAGTCATACTAATTCTCCTTGCACCATTAAAATATTAACTTCTAAATCGAACGTTGAAGTCAAGATTAACGGATACTTCATAGCAAGGTAATCCGATGATAAGACAAAACTCATGCAGGCTAAAGCGGGTGAAATGATTATCTAATTTCACCCAAAGTTCATTGTTTTTACCACAATCTACAAGCCTCATTACAAATTCATGAACCAATTTACTACTAAATTGTTGATCTTCCTCTACTCTATAAATCACTCTATATATAAATCCATGAAAGTTACTGCTCAATAAAGATACTTGTTGATCTGCAATAATCAACTCTACAAAATCTTTAATATACTGATAATTTGGAAATTGACTGATTGAAGTAGAAAACCAGTGATTTGAAGATAGTATATATTCCAAAGACATCTGCACCAATTATGAAAAAAACACCATTTAATTAAAAAATAAATTCAAATTTAAAAATAGAAGTTATTTTCCGAGGTGGGACGCATGTGGGGTGTACCCATGTCTCGAAAACGATCTCGAGACACGGATCTCCACCCGTTTCTCCGAGACACGGAGTCTCCGTGTCTCACAGACACGGTGGAGACACGGGGACCGTGTCTCAGAGCCGTGACTCCAAGACAAGCCGTGTCTCTAAGATACGGTATGAAGATCCATGCCCGTGGGGAGATCGGATCTGGTCTCTGCACCCGCACAGATCTTTTTTCGCCTTGGAAGAGAACTCACCTTTTTCGCAGTAAAGTTATGAAGTCATGAAGTTTCTCATTCCTTCTTCCTTCTTGAGTGAAATGTGTGTGTAAGCAAAGTTAGAATACTGTGTTTGTAATATGTGCGCACACCCAAAATAATTCCTCATTCATCATTGTAAAAAAACCAATCTTTTTCTCTTCAATTTTACTTTTCAATTCCAAATATTATATTATTTTTTTTAAGAAGTAGATGGGCATTTAATGGAATGAGTATCTTTAGAACAGCCATTTGATTTAAAATCTTCCTCAGCACCAACACACTGCCATTGTCATTTCTTGAAATATCTTGCAACCCCGAAAAAACACAAATCTTTGCACTTCTTGTTATTTCATATCCATCATTATTTCATATATGCACTGAAAAGAAACAAAACAAAATAGTTTAAATTACAAGCCTAGAAATCATATACAAAACTCAATTACTAATAAAAATCCTAACGCGACCACTGTTTTTGTTTTTGTTACTGAGCATACATAATCAACCTTCAATCCTTTTTTTCTAAACGATAAAAAATGAATACATCAAACATCCAACTTCAATTCTCAATTTTAGCTTGCACATCTCTTACAACCAACACAATCCTCGGTCTATGCGAATTTTGGGCAAGAATTACCGAAATAATGCACAAAATTGGAGGACACGAGAGTGAAATCTGGAAAAATGAACAGTAACATCTCATTACTTTACTGTTACATCTACAGTGATTCCAAAACTAGCATTTTTATTATAGTAGGATACGATGTTTTCTCTGAAGTTGTATTACTTTCTAGTTAGGTATAAAATGTGTAGTTTGGCTCACTGTGCATTTTTATTGTACTGGGATTTTTCTTACCATAGCCCTTGGTGAGTACCCTTAGCAGGTATTGCATATGTTTCGGGTGCCAGACATTGGTAAGGTTTGTGACTTCCAAGTTAATTTGGATATCTTGGTTGGGCAAATATTAACTTGATATTTTTTGCTTACATGTTTATTAGGTGGATCAGGTGAAGATTTGTTGGGTTTTTTTTTTTTTTTGATACCCAAAAAATCTCAGGACATGATATTCGACGTTTTGAGTTTTATTTATAGGTTTTGATCGAGGATTGAATTAACACCACAATTTGAAAACCAAATCAAAAGTTTGACCCAAAATATAATCTGGCCATTTGAAGAAACTGTTAATTAATGTTGCTTATGGTCCATTTCGTAGTGATGACCATTGAGTTGTGGAGCGTGGGACCTAATTATGGAATTGGCTCATTTGTGTGGTTGACCTAACTAATTATCAGCCTATATATATTTTGCCTTTTCTTTGTGAATTGTTCAAATGTGGTGAATAGAGAGAGTAATAGTGGCAGCAGAGGCCGTGGATGAGAGAAAATTTAGGTAGCCGTGAGTTGTCTTCCCTTTGTTCTTCATGAGCCCCTTTGTGAGTGTAAGTGAAGCAACCTATTCTTCCTTCTCTTCTCTTTGTGAGCGCTACCTTCAGTAGTCTCCCTTTATGTGATATATCTTTTGTGGATAACCTTAGTTGTATTGTTGGTTGAGCTTTGGCGTTGGAGCAATGTTGTGGTGTGTGGATCGATTTAAACTCAGCCCTAACCATTGTGGTAGTCAAAGGTGTCATTGGTTCCTTCAGTTTTTGTCACAATAATGAGTCATTCTTGCTAACGTTTTTATAATATGCATACTAAAACTAATGTTGCATTTTGGTTTCTTAAATCATTATAGTAACTTCTGCTAGTTTTTATCCACGAGACTCGATCCTGTCTAAATCTACCCCATGCATCACCAACCATTTCTAATTTTTCTCAATTCCCAAGCAGGTCCTGTAACTCATTTATCTGATACTAAGACCTCAAAACTTATCTCTGTCTCTGATTTTCTCTATCTTCGCCAAACATCGAACATTCAAGTTTCACTAGACATGCCATNAGTAACTTCTGCTAGTTTTTATCCATGAGACTCGATCCTGTCTAAATCTACCCCATGCATCACCAACCATTTCTAATTTTTCTCAATTCCCAAGCAGGTCCTGTAACTCATTTATCTGATACTAAGACCTCAAAACTTATCTCTGTCTCTGATTTTCTCTATCTTCGCCAAACATCGAACATTCAAGTTTCACTAGACATGCCATAGTGTGTGTGTTTATATATATATATATTCAAGCCCATAATAAGCATTTACTCTTGGGAAGATTACATATTCAAGA
>CAIGRM010257304.1:0-11268 GCA_903798335.1 Fraxinus albicans
AAATTTACCATTTTTAATCGTAAAAATTGAAGAAAAATAAAATTGAGAGAAATTGGTATGAGCATGATTGAGGGTGTGGTAAAAAAGAAAAATTAAGGATTATGATTTTACATTTAATAACTTAAGATAATTTTATATTTAAACTTAATCGATAATTTAAGATAGTTTTTATATTTAGACTTAATCGACAATATATTTATTATTATCAAATTTTAATTTTTTAAAAAAAGATTTAAATAGATTCAAATGAATATTCATATCGTGAAATATCGAATCAAACGAAAAATTGTAGGAAAATAAAGTTCGAAAAAAGATATTGGAATAGGGTTGGGATTGAGATTGAAAAAAAAAACATAAACAATCACGACTTTACATTTTACAATTAATGTAAAATTATTTTTGATATTTAAAATTTATTGATCATATATTTATCATCGTCGCATTTCAAAATTTCCAACAAATTTTAAATTACTTAAAACGAATATTTGTAATTTAAAATACTGAATCAAACGTCAAAAAAAGGCTTAGAGCTGAGCCATAAAGTCATTCGGCTCGACTTGGCTTATTAATAGTGAGCTGAGCCATAAAGTCATTCGTCTCGACTTGGCTCATTAATAGTAACTCAAAACTCCCTCTTTTATATATGTAGGATAAAGCTCTTCATGGGCAAAGACAGCAAATGTCTTGTCCCATCCCACCTAGTACAAAATCGAGATAGGAACTGATAACATGTTAATCCATACTTGAACTCTTATTTCCCCTCATTTTAGTTTCCCCTCATTTTACCCACCCATCCTTCCTCGCCAACTTCTCCCATCCAGTGGCTCAATAATCTTTGGATCTTTTGTTCTTTTGGACATGGAATATCAACATTTTATGTGATAAGATCCACGAGCCAATTTGGACAAAGTACGATATTTGGTCTCGTAGATTGCTACCAAGATAGCACACTGGAGTTTTTGCTTTTTTAACATGTTTCAAATTTCTCTTTTCCTAATTTTTGCAAATACGATATTGCCTAATGATTTGTTTAATGCTTATTATTAATTTGTCTCATATCTTGAATGTTTTGAACCTTACTACACTTACAGAAAAGAGGGGAGTGAGTTGGTTCACAGATACTCACAATACAGAAGGAGGGTGGATTTTTTTTTTCATTTTTTAATTTAGTGGGTCCCACACATTTGTGAGTATTGGTAAGAAATGCAGAAGAAACATTTCCGTACAATTAGGAAAACCCGAATGTTTTAGACGATTGACACGTCAATTAAAGTTAATTATATTATGCATATAATTCAATAAAACTTGAAATAAACTATATCTTATTATTTGTTTATAATTTAATAACATGTCATTTTTATGTATCTAGAAACTATGTAAGTTCTTAGAATTTTCCATTTTTCTATTCTAAATTAAATCTATGTTAAGTTAATTAGTTGTAAATAGAATCAAATTGGGATTAAATAAGTTAGTGGACGCAACTGTTTGGTTTTCTTGAATTTAATTAGCATGAGTTATTTCTAATTAGGCACCGTGAGATTGTAGCACCTATTTGGTTCAAGTTAAAATCTAATTTTAATCTCAAAGCAGTTCCCAAAAATATTATACTGTATAAATTGCCCTCATTGGGTTGCAACCGCCGAAAAATCTAGGTACTGTATATTCACAATTTCTGTACTTATTAATTTGAATACATAATTGTAACAAACACTGTATAATTATATCAGCGTGTATGAACACAAGTTTGAATTCGTATATATATACGCCAAAATTGAGGGAGCTGCGAGACAAGAGGGAGGAAAATGCCCGTGGTCTGGATAATTTTGACTATATTTTAGCTGCCTCTGATCTACGGTTGGATTTTGTCTTCAACATTGTCAACTGTCTTGGCCACTCTCTTCTTATTCCATTTTGACCCTTTCCACACCTTTGAACGTGCCAAACCATTTTTATTGGCTTTTCCTTTTCCGCTCCCCAAACGCAAAAGATAACGGAATTATATCTAAAATTATTAGCAACTTTAAGAACAAAGTATTGGGTTTAACGGAATTATGGATAATAAATAGTTAGTAATTATAAATGTTTGATTGAAACTCATGTTTAATTTTGAAGAAAAAAAATTATTTATTAGTAATTTTTTAGGAAATACTAACAAAGGTCATCTCTAACTGGTGAAAAATTAGGGTTGGACTTCTCGTCTTTTCCTTTTGTGTGGCACTTTTTCCCTAATTTCCAAAAGTGAGGTGTTCTTACTCCTCGACCTTTTTCACCACTACGTTGTTGGATTCATGATATATTTGAGTATAGTTTTGACTTATCATGGAGATAGCCCTTTTAGTTTTCTCTTTAGTTGTTATTTTGTTTTGTTTTCATTTTTTCACCCTTTTAAAATCACTTAACATGTTGGGAGTGGCTTCCTTAAGGATGTCAGTCTTATCGGAGGAATCGGGGACAAGAATATGGACATTGATATATGCCCGTAATGGTAAAGGTAATTTTTTTTTCTTTTGCTTTAATTTTTCATTTACTTTATTTTATAAGAATTAATTATTTCTTAAATGAAGGGAGATTGAAGAAAATAAAATAAAAAATGAGAAAAAAAAAACTGAAATTGAGGAGGTAGGAGTGGGAATGACATAGGTCTTGACCATATAACGACCAATCATAATCAGTCTATTTATTGACATTATTACTCTCATTAATAATGATATTTTTGGTGATTGTACGAGTGTGGATTACTTTTGTAGGGGTCCGGTTAGTAATTAAGGTGATGGATGGAACGTATCTCATAAAAACCAACAATGTGGAAAATATAAATTAGTAGATTTTATAAAATATTTTCGACACTTCAAATGAAAATAATTGAATGAGATTATAGAAAATAGAGAATTAAATCCAATTGTGAGGTTACGGGCGAATGTGACGAAGTAAATCGATGAAGTGGATTATCCCAACCTTCGCCTTTTCACTTTGTTCACTTTATTAGTCCCAATTAGTGTCACGGAGACATATTCCTCATAACAAAATTGAAGCATAATTCGTCATTGCAATTCTTGAAAGTTCTAGTTCAAATGATTTTATGGAGGGTACATTTTGTTATTGAAAGTTGTGTGAACGATTCTTTCAAAAGATTATAGTTTATGGATACCTCATAAAAATGTCATAGTTGGCTTATTTTTATTTGTTGAAATGTCGACAATTTAACCCTAAAACTACAATTATAGCACGCAATACCAAATAGGTAAAAGAGACACAATTGAACAAATCGAGCAACCCCAAATTCTAGAATTTGAGGAATACACTGAGTTAATATAATAAAAAAAATAAAAGATTTCGTAGCAAGGGTTTCTTCGAATTTGATGAAGATTGGCCCTCGAGTATAAAGAAATAAGTTTTGGGTGGTCCTAAGCCTAGTTCGATCATGACAAGTAAATCCCAAAATCTAAGAGTTGAGGAATCTGGAATACGTGGAGTTTACATAATAATAATTTAAAAAAAAGGATTTTATAACAAGGGTTTCTTCGAATTTAATAAAAATTTGCCCTTGAGTAGAAAGAAATGAGTTTGGAGGTGGTCCTAAGCCTAGTTTGATCATGACAAGTATCTTTCTAAGCATCAATATTCTTGGAAAATTAATTTATCCATCACCCAATTACTTTTTGGGGTTTTCAGTTGGCTAAATAAAGATGAAAAAAGTAAGAAAAAGAATAACGCAAGAGTACGCAACATTTTTCATATCTTTCATGTTATATCATAAGTTGCTTATAAATTTAAAATTTATTTTAAATACTAATATCCTTTTCAGATAAAATAAGTGCTCTCCCTAAAATAATTACTTTCAAGTAACTTTATTGATTTTTTTTAAAACCGTAAGCTTAAATGAGTTGTACATAGAAGTTTGATGGAGTAAGTACATACAAATGATATTATTTTGAACAAGCTATTTTTGCCTACTTTAACTCTAAGAACTAAGATCGAGTGACCGTCATGAGTGGCCTACATCATTGGACTACTTTCTTAAAACATAAGATAAATATTCACTTCATATGTAACAATATTTTTATCTTCGACTCAAAGGCCAAATTTGGATTCATCTTTTTATCGACTACTCAAATTCACATAATAAAGAACATTTGATTTACAACCGAGGCTAGAATTCTATGATAAGTTCACATGAGGAATTACGTGAATTAATGAAATTATCTTTTGAAAATGACAATCATCAAGGTATTAGCTGACAAAGACTTAATGTAGAAAAAAAAATAAAGTAGAGGGGATAGATAAATAATTGCAAAGACGAACCCTAATTTACCCCCATAACATCTTCACAATTAGAAGCCCTATTTGATATGCAAAACTGAAAGAGTTGGATAAATGATTTTCACTTCGGTTGATATTTGCACTGGAGTCCTTAAACTTTTGTAAAAATTCAAAATATTATGATTGAATTTTTTTTACTTCATGTTTTTTTTAGATAAAATTTAAATATCATTTTTTTATCAAGCGAGGAATCTAAAAATAATTAGATTATATTTTTGAATGGAAATACTTACTTGTTAATTAGCATGTTAAAACAAAATTGTCGCCGTGAAAACGATATAACATAATTAATATTTGAGACCGACCCACATGTTAAATTTCATATTATTCTTTGGTCATTACACAAAAAGTTTCTTTGATAAAAAAAAAAACGCACAATTTACTCTTTTTAAGGGACTTGTGGTCCTCATGTGCTAAAGTAGACTAGTTTTTTCAAGTGATATCCGAATTCGACTTCGGATTTTTGTGTATTTCATTATCAAGAGATATATAACACACACATTATTATTAGTTACATCTTACGAATGTAATGATTAATTCACATAACTCAACAGATATTAAAGTTTTCACTATTTCCTCAATATTCCTATATAAATATTGTTAAAAAATATGGGTCATGGGTCGCAACTCCTCATAACCTCCCATAATAAAACTTTCAATTTTTGTCTAGCAATGAAGAGCAAAAAAAAAAAAAAATGGTAGAAAATAAGTGAAATTCCTATGGAAAATTACTCAAAAATAGAAAAGTGTCGAACCACATATATTGCCGAAAAACTCACAAAATTAGGAATTTTAATTGTGAATAATAAGCATCTTCCATTATGATGGGGATTGAGACCATTGGAGAACAAGGAAAAACACATTTTAGAGTTTTGAAATGTAAAGTAAAGTAAAGTAAAGTAAATGATCTTGAAATAAATAAGAAACTTGACCCAAAATTCATGTTAAACTAAGCTACTTTTAGGGTCAATTTCGTAGGTAAAATAAGACTGCTTGATTTTATACCACATTATTTTTTTAATTCTTATTTTTCTATTCATTTTCAACCACACATTATTAAATAAAATAATATTACACGTAAACTCAAATTTTTTTCAAACTTTATATATTTTTACAACTTCAAAATCTTTCTTATCATTCACAAGGTAAATAGATTATCTTTAACGTGTGAAGCACTCTTTTTTAAGGAAAAAAAAAAACCTTTGAAGGTCGAGTTTAGGGCTAGTCACCTTTTATTTTTCAAACTCGTTCAAGAGATACAAGAAGGTAGTGTTAGGAAATATGAACGGAGTTGATACTACTTCTTACACATATCCCCATGCTTTTATTTGTCCTTTGAGAAGACTTTTTTGAATAATGCTAAGTGTACACAATCTTTTACACAATTNTGTGTGTACATGTAGCATTACCCGACTTTTTTAGTTCACGTTTCATATTTGATCACTGACTGAAGACAAGTCCTAGTGGTGGGGATAGGTTACAAATATATGCAAGTTTTGTGGGCTCAATTATTTGTTCAAAGGCAAGTTGAAGTAAAGAAAGACTTTTTTATGTTAGTTGCTTCTTTTAACAATTATCTAATTGAAAAAGTTGCATGTTCGTCGGTAAATTAGTACACAAAAAATGTGCAGACAGGCAGAACTCCACTTAAACGCACTATGGGATATGTGCTTTGCCTTTTGAACTTGAAAACTTTTTGGTACCTAAAAGGCCGAGACCAACTCACCACTTGAAGTTTGGACTACCTCCCGAAATTTTAGCTTAATTACATTTATCCCCCATTAATTAATGCTAAGGCCGTGTTCGCTCCAGATTAAAATCCAATTAAAATTGAAAATATAACCGTTATTGGGTCCCACTCGTCTAATAAAAGTCAACAATAACGAATAGTTTTTCAATTTTAATCTGATTTTAATCTCTACCAAACATACTCTAAGTAATATTACACGAATAATGCTACGTAGCTTCACCTAGATTGTAACCTCAGTTTAGGTAACGTTAGATGATATGCTAAATGATACATGAAATTAATTGAGTCATTTAATTTCATTTATTCACATCAACTTCAGGTAAATTGAGATTGCAAATTTAGTGCTGTTAAATAGCATTACTTATATTACACTCCTGTAAAACATTTTGTTTTACCATTTGATGATTCCTTCTTGCCTTTTACTTCTCAAATGCAATATTTATTTCTTTTTGCTTAATGGAAACACAATAATCAATAGAGGGTTATTTTTATCTAGAAATTATAAAGTGCATGTTTAGAAAGTAATTATAGTTTGTCTAAATATTGACAGCTTTGATTAGAACTTTTATAGCTGGAAACATTATTTGAATATTTAATTTCCAATTCTTGCCTTTATTGATATTACCCTACCAATTTTTGTGGAATATCTAATATTTTTCTATTGTTGGGTTTAAAAATAAGTTTAATTTAGTTACTTATTTTATCATAATTGATTTTCAAAATATTGTTTTACATTTTTATTAGCACGTTCACTGCCCCACTTTGAAATAAAGTCCAGTGCTTACATAGAATTCCTGACCATTTTTTTGTCAAAATCGGCCTCTTACATCAAGAGACTGAAAATCTTCTCTTGATAACTGTTTAGTTAATTATAGTTAACACTAATTTTTTTCAAAATGTTCGTTATCCTTCAAGTTGGATACACGATCAGTTTTCAGTTGAGATTATTTTGAAAACATCTTCAAAACCTCTATATTTATAAAAACATCTTATACACAATAAAGAACGTCTTTAAATTTGTTAGGTAGAATTTTTTATACATTCCAACAATAATTTTTATTTTGGCTCTTGGAGACGTTCTAAGCCAGAAGTTTTGGTGAAAGCCTCACAATTAATTATAGAGGCTTGGAGAACCGAATGAGTCATATCCAGACCAGTGATCCAAGCTTAGGGTTAATAACTTCATGCGCATACTCGACTTTAAGATTATCTCATATACGAGATGCTTGTGAGAACCTCCCACGTCAATAGGAACTTAATGAGTCCAACTCGGACTTACGATGAGGTTAAGAACTTTGTGTAAAATAATTTTGACAAGTCAAAATGAAATGGTCCCGAGTCTAAGTTAGAAAAGGGGTCTGAGGACCACATCAATCTAGACGAATAGCTTAGTCTCAAGGGCCGATCGCACCCGCTAAACATATGAGTATAATTTGTCACAAACATGTGATCTTTCCATTATAAGAATTCTACGTTGTCATCTACTGCAAATGTCTTCACTTATTACTCAACTCTCCCTCTAGACATAGAAGGCAGCTAATCAGGTAGAGTTTAAGCTAAAACTATATGAGAGAAATTTGATTCACATAGCATTATGTACGAGGTACATTTCATATATTCAACTCGTTTTATACACTTCCCTTTTCTTTCATAAGCATCGCATGAGTTAGCTACAAGATCGTGCATTCTATCTTTGTCCATTCAATAGATTTATTCTGAAAAAAATTAACAATTACAAGTAAAATTTAAAATTCTACTCTATCGTTATCTTCTTGCACATGTAATGAGGTCATACTTGATAAGATTATCATATATCAGAGATGCTAATAAAGAACCTCTCAAATCGAGACTCATATCACGTAATTAGTAAAGCATTATTCACAGGAATTAGACACCATTTTTTTTATCTTATCACATCTACCCCATTACTAGGAAATTCAAATTAAATAATAACGAAGCACGTGGTTTAGGTAAGTAATATGGATTTTAAAATTTAAAGTAAAACATAAAATATATATAGCATCATCTCCTATCAATAGGAAATTCAAATTAAATAATAACGAAGAACGTGGTTTAGGTAAGTAATATGCATTTTAAAATTTAAAGTAAAACATAAAATATATATAGCATCATCTCCTATCAAAGATGAACAAGAGCCTGTGTTGGCTAATGTTTTCTTGGGAATCCCCATGCATTAAAATAATTTCTTTAATTTATTCATCACCTTGTGCATATCCGTATCCAAGACAATTAATATACTCTTTTATATAATGTAGAAAAATGATCTAACGAACACCGATGCTTATATTATAATTAGTATCAGTAACATAAGCATATTATAATTAGTATCGGTAACGTAAGCATATTAATTTATTGATGGATGATTTGTTTATAATTTATTATTACAAAAATAAATAATTTAAACTAACAAAATTGCATTTAAATATGGTCCTCCTTTAAATTCTTGAGATGAGAAGTTATTTTCTGTACAAATGTTCATATCTTAAATCAGATCACCGCTCACTAAGAGACTTGATTTCTTAGCTCTCGCCCTCGTCCCATTAGCGAAGCAGAGGCGAGATAATTATAAATCCTTATAGTAATTTTTTTCACTCAGATTAAGGGCCCATTTGTAGAAGAGCTTCTTGAGGAAAACATTTTGTCAGCTTTTTCTAAAAATTCTTCTAACATAATAATTAAAGCACTTTAAGAAAATTATCTAAATATATTCAAAAGTAGTTTCTTAATCTCCAAAATAATTTTTAGCTTTTCAAAAGCTCTACCAAACAAGGCCTAAGTCAAATAAAAAGCATGCAAGAAATGTAATATGAAACAGGATTCAATGTATTTGGAATAAAGCTTAGTTAATTGATATATATCCCAATTATAGATAACACGAATTATTTTCATTTTTCCTTTTTTCGGAATCTATTAATTCACTTTTAAGCAGTGTTCTAAAATGCGTAATGCGTTGCGACGCGTCGAGACCAAGAATCAAAAATTACAAGTTTAGGCGTGTTAATGCGAAGAATAAGCGTCATAATGCGTTTCGTATTTCTAAAACATTAAATATATTTTTATATTAAGAAAATTGATTTTTTAATATATCATAAAAAATAGATTTTTTTCAAAAAAAGGCATTAGGCGCGCATTAGGCACGCCGTTTAGAACCTGGATTTTAAGTAATCTTTCAAAACCATTGAATTGTGCAAAGAAGCAAATAAGAATAGGATTCCCATGTAATCTTTAATAGCATAATATATTGAGAAAGAGAAAAAGATTCCTTGAATAATGCTTTAAGGCATCTAGCCTTTTGAGTGCTCTATCAACAAGGCATCTTTTGATGATTTTGACTCAATCTGGTCGATTCCCACTTACATATTATATGTTTCATTTAAGTTGCCTTTTCTTTTTTCTCAAATCGAGGAATCTCCCTTGAAATTAACTTAAATGTATACACTTTTAAGAATTGATGTTCCATCTTAAAAATTCAATCTTATTAAGAGGAATAATTAAAACTCTTATAAATTGATATATGTTTTCATCTTTATTCAATGTGAGATTTTTATCCCTTAACATATACCCACAAAATGGTGGCTCGGTTGAGCAGACCAATCTTGAAATCCGTGTGTTCAATTTTTTTGAGTTTTAATCGGATTGAAATGCTCGTTGGAGATTAACGGTTCTGATACCATGTTAAAAATTGAGATTCTATCTTAAAAGGTCAATCTTATTAAGAGGTGTAGCACAAACTTTTATAAATTGGTTTATGTTTTCATCTTTATTCGATGTGGGATTTTTATATCTTAACTTACACTTGTTATGACGTTATGTTTAGCATGCTAAACTGAACAAAATAAATAAAATATTCAGTCCTATGCAACATCGTCCAATCGAAAAGACAAATTCCATCTCCAATAATAAAGAGCTCAAATTTATTTTCTATTTTTATCAAAATTAAGTAGGGATAACAAAATGCCCTGTCTTGAAAGAGACAATAATTTCCTTCTCCAACTCTTATTTTATGATTTATTAAATAAATATATTTTAATTCTATCCAATCACATCCCCAACTCCTGAAAATTCTCGACATGAGGAGGGTAGTCCCATTGCCATCCTTAGAATCAAGTCTAATTCAAACTTGACTCCATAACTTGGAACCTTCAATAATTATGAATAAAATGTCTTACAAAGTTTAAACACGCAATTAAATTTCACTCCTAAATATTCTCCTTGTTGAAATCTCTCCTATATTTATCTTCTTCTTCTTCTTCTTTTTTTTTTTTAAATCACATTCAGTTATATCTATTTTAAAACGTCGAATATATCACAAGAACTCATATAAAGAAATTTATCTATTAGGAAACAAATAAAATTAGTAATTGCGATTGGCCTTATGGTCAACAACTTTAGCCAAAACAACAAAGTATACTTTTACAAGAATCTCTAATCAAATTTCACAATTTTAATTTAATTTAGATGTTTATAAAAGATTTCAGTTTATGAATTTATTTATACATGATCATTAATGAAATGGTTATGAATCAAGCCTCTGTGACCTCCTAGCCGTGCAAGGTACTTCTACTACTCCGATAAACAAATGCTACCCGCGAAATAAGGTTGGGGCTTTCATCCCCGTTTTACCTCCAACGTGAAAATTAGTGAGGGATTCAAGAACGTAACATTAGGAAGAAAAGATCGAATGCGTATTCAGATAGCCAGAGTCTCTAGAATCATATATGTCTTGCTTTAGGAGTATTTATATCAATATATGTGTATGAAGCCATATAATTGTTGGGCGGTTATCGCGACACGTGTCCCACATAGCGCCTCCCACTATCCCTACGTCCTGAATGTGGGAACTCCACCTATCCACCGGTTAGTTGTGTCTATGATAACCGCTGATCGATTCCCGTTCAACTCAATGGTATTTTTATGGTTAAATGTTGCATTGATCTTGTAGTAGTAGAAGGCTCAACATGAATGTAGAGGGTCTCATAATGGTAGGCGGATTAGCATGAATGTAGAAAGGAAGAAATTACACCAAACCATGTATTTTCTTTTACATTTTAAAAATTCAGGTTTTTAAGATTTTTATTCAATTATCAGGTTTTTATAATTTTAATTAATAATGATTTTATAAAATTAAAATAACATATATACCCACCCCACTACCTACCCCACCCACTTTATTTTAA
>CAIGRM010257328.1:0-14513 GCA_903798335.1 Fraxinus albicans
TACCTTAGAAATGTATTGTTCCCTTCCACTTTTCCTGGCCAAACTGGCCTCGTTTCAATTTCAGCCCATATTTGGATCCGAATTAATATTTAAATTTAAATTAACAATTAATTTAACCACAACTTTTCAACCACATATCTTATCAACTTTTATTTATAAAAATATACTAAAAATATGATTCTAATTCTCACCAAACAAGGACATAATAACATTAAGAGCCTGTTTAACAACCATTATTTGCTAAAAACACAAGTTACTCATAATAATTTTTAGATGAATTTGTGATTAAAAAATAGAGAAATTTTTTTTATATACGTGTAAAATATTTTATCGTGCAAATATATGATTGAAAATGATCCTATATCAAACCATAAAAAATTAATGGGTGTTAAACAGGCACTAAAAAACATATTAAACTTGAAGCTACAAACTAAAAATCATTCATGAACAGAAATAATTGAGTTCGAAATTGAAAACTGAGACTTCATTATAGATCTAAACAGAAAGCAACTAGCAAGTTTATGTGACAAAAATTTCCTTGGTGATGTTTACATATGAGAAACCGATTAAACAAGGCAGCCTTCACAACACAATCCAATGCCTACAGGGTTTGAGAGAGAGGGAGGATCAAGGCCACAATGTTTAGGCAGCAGCCTTTTGTTTCTTCGGGACTCGATAGGCCCCAACAACGCATGCGTGGTCCCGCTCAAAAGGCTCGAGAGTAACCTGCTCACTGGGTTTGAACTGATCTGCTTGCAACTTCTTCACTTCCTGGGCAAATACAGCCTCCGCAGGTACAGTCGAATCTATGCAGTTTGCCTAGACAGATTCAAGGAAGAGTTTCACACAATATTCAGATAACTAGGCATTCAATTTTTTCTGCACATATGGGTTAAATACCAAACTTGAACAGGAGCTAACGACCTGGGCAGGGATGAAATGCGAGGAATATTACATAAAATTTATTTCTCTTAATCTATGAAAAAGGTAGTCAAGATTTTTACTAAAAAACATTGTGAACATCAATGAAAAGTAAGAGAAACAGGGCAATTGCAACCGAAGACACTCATACTAAAAGATATATGCAGAATCAATAACAGAAACCTTTATTGATATCACAAAATGGCCACCGGCTTTCAAAAAGTACGAGGCGTTCAGTGCTAAAATTCTCGCCTGCAAGGATAAAAGAATAAATTAAGAAAACATTCCACAAGCTCATCCAAGAATAACAAAATCACTGTCCCCCTTAGCACCACAAATTTTTTCCTGTATTTCCTATCAAAAGAAAATACGCAATCCACAAGCTGCTAGAAAGCAAACCTGATCAGGCTGAGCAACATCAGAAAAAATCACATCCACCATGCCAACAAGCATTCTGTATTTTGCTGGATGTCTTGCATCTTCAATGATGGGAATAACATTAGTCCTCTTCTTTGCCATGTTCACTAAGTCCCTACCACTTCTGTGAGAAAATTCCACTGCATACACCACTCCAGTCTGCCAATAACGTAATTACAAACAGGATTTCATAAGCACCACTCCATGAAATATATTGAGAAATGGTATAGCTCGCACAAGGAAAATTGCTTACAGGGCCAACAAGATCAGATACATGAGAAACAGTTGTTCCTGAAGCAGCTCCAAGATAAAGGACACGAGCACCAGGTTTCTAAACCAATAAACATACCAGAAAATGAATTGTCCAGATAAGATTATTGGACATATAAAATGCATCAACATTAATAAAAAACACACGCATCTTATCAGGCCAACAGATATAAATAAAATATTGGAATAGCAAAAATCACAAACTTACAATCCAAATGTCATCGACTCCACCAAGAATGGCAGCTGCCAATTTGGAGCGGAAAGGATTCCATACTCTGTATTCAACCTTTGTTCCATCTTCATTCTGACCGATTCAATAAAATACATAAATCAACACTAGAAAAACAGAAACAGCAGGATGCATTTGACTAAATAATAAGCCAAAACCAAATACAAAGGCTACCTAATTCAACACGAGAAGCAATATTGGCTAGGCTTAAAAAATGTAAATTATTCACAAACATGTTTACCTTTTCTTACTTCTAAGAGTGTGTTTGTCTCCCATTAGAAGAAATGGAGTAATGAATAGTATTTTTTTGGAGAATGTGTGGTTAAAATTTAAAGTGACTTTATTGGTTTGTGTGTAGAATATTTTATTGAGTGAATGTGTGGCGGAGAATCTTACTGTAACAAATAATGTTTTGGAATAATTGGAGAAAAACGGGGCCTAAATAAAACATGTTACAACCTTGACCAATAAAAAATGTGTTTATTACAAAACTTGCTTATTTACTTATATATAAGCAAACTTAAGCTTAGCCAAATATGCTCAAAACAAGGACGTTTGACAATATGATAGGGGAGGAACCATTGGTATTAACACACACTCATCAGCCAATGAAATTGATTTATCAGACATTTATCCATAACAACATGCTTCAAATAGAATCATGAACCTATAGTAACATATTATCCTAAAAACCATACACAAATATTCAATTAAAATCTCATCTTCAGTCATCAAACTGATCAAACTAAATCAGAAAATGTCATAAACAGAGTAAAATGAATACACAGAATAATAACATGTCATATACGTAAACTCAAATCCAAACCTGAACAGAGATTCTCTTCTCGTTGTAAACAGCTTCACCAGGAACCATATTCTTTGTGCAAAGCGCATCCTCTTTTCCCTTACCAATAAAAACACCCTCATGCCGATGTGGCTCAACTATAACCTTACTCCCTCCCCTCATCCCTCCCCCTCTTCCTCCCCTTCCGCCTCTTCCGCCACTTCTACCACCGCCTCTCTTCATTCCACTGTCGCCGCCGCCTCTTCCACCAAAACCACCCCTGCCTCCTCTTCCGCCTCTCCCTCCTCCATCTCCCCTGCCTCCCCTAAAACCCCCACCGCCACCGCGCCCTGCAAAAGTAAAATCAATCAATTAACTGAACACGAAATATTCTCATATATAGATAATACATGTATGTATATGCAGATACATACCTCTGGTTGGAGTTCTTGCAACCATGTCTACTGAGTGAGCGTTTGTTTGTGCGTGTGCAGATGCTAGGGTTTTGGGAGGTTTAGAACGAGGGGCGTGGTAACAGGGGAGAAATATTTATAAAGAAATTACAAGTCTAGGGTTTATGGAGGCGAGAGTAGAATAATTAGCAACATAGTCCTAGAATTTAAGTTATTAAACAAATCACCCCATGAGGATTAGAAAATTATTCTTCAACACCGTATATTTTAATGTCTTGCTAAAAAGTAAAAATAATTTAAGTATGCTCTTATATTTTCACATTAATAAACATTTTATTGTTTTTTTCACGCATTATTTGAAAGAATCCTAAGTCCAAATAATTTGCCAGCATATTTTCTTTATTTTGTTAAGACACAAATATTGAAAAACGCTTGGTTAAGTTTAAAAAATAGTAGAAGTTCTTAAAAGAATTTGAATATTTAATTTTCCCCCTATTTGTAGAAACGAATGGTGAAATACCTCTATTTTTTTTGTATTATATTGTAGATAAGAATAGCAGTTGTACAAATATTTAAATAGACCACATCGGAGTACAATTTTATCCTCCAATGGTGAAAATAAGCTTTGTTGGACAATTCTACATGTAAAATTTAGATAAATTGAGTTCATGGTATCCATCCTTCTTCAATGTTAATTACAAGAATATGAACAAAAACTACACACCTATATGATATGTCTATAAGCAATGTGGAAAAATATAACCATAAATTTATGGAATAATTGTAGCTGATGCCCCAAATATTTCAAACAGTGACAGACTATCTCCTAACTTTTCAGTCTTTGCAGTTGTCACCCTAAACCTTTCAAATCATAACAGCTGAGGCCCCAATGGACGATTTCCATCCAATATGTCGTTACTTGACCCAAACAATTAATTTTGACCACATATTAATCAATTTTAAAAGGGCAAAATAAGAACTTAATATTTTTTCCATAAAATAATTAAAAATTTAAATAAATAAAAAAAAGGAAAAACTATCTTCTTCATCAACCCCACCTCACCCATCCCAACCCCCTCAACCCAAAACTAAAAATTTTCCACTGACTCGTAAATTGATAGTTGACACAAATAAATTTTCCATTTCTATCCAATCTAATTCATAATTTGTAAAATACTCGCAGTATTCTTCGGATCATTTGATTACAGAAAAATGACGAGGCCGTGATTTGGAAGAAGGTAGAGATGGCAAGCATTAAGGACGTGCCGGTACTTCAAGACGGCCCGCCGTCGGGTGGGTTCACTCCGGTCCGATTAGCATGTCCGATCCCCAGCAAGGGCCCTAGCACCATGGCCATTTCCCTTGCAGCGTTTAGCACCTTCTCCTCAGGCATGTACCAAGTCGGTAAAGGCAACAAGATTATATATATAGAGAGAGCTGGTTTGGTAGAGATTTTTGAGGGAATAATTGATTTTTGAATAGTGATATGATGAGAAATGTGTGGTTGAAAAAGAAAAAAAAAATTATTGATGTGATGAAAAATATTATTTTATTGAAAAATGTGTGGTTGAAAATGTGAATTGATTTGCTGTAAAATTTGAGAATAAAAAACAAACACCCATATATATATATATATATATATAAAGATTTATTTACTGTGTAATTTCAGCAAGAGCTTGGGGTGAGGGTTGATGAAGAAGATAATTAATTTTTCCTTTTCTATATATATATATTTTTTGGTTTTTGATATAAGTTTTTAATTATTTTATGGAAAAAAATATTAAGAGTCTGTTTGATTCTCATTATTGTAGAATGAAAAATATAGTCGTTATTGGGCTCCATACAAGAGATGAAAATTCAAAATTGATGGTTTGATGTAATGGATAACGGTCATAATTTTCATTTTTTTGGATGAAAAATGAGAAACAAATGGGTAGAAGTTACTGCTTTACCCTTTTCAAATTGATTAAAATGTGGTCAAAATTAATTTTTTTGGGTCGACTAATGACGGATTGGATGGAAACCGTCCATTGGGGTTTCAACTATTACGATTTGAAAGGTTTGGAATGACGGCTGCAATGATTGAAAGGTTATGAGAAAGTCTGCTGCTATTTGAAAGGTTTGGGACCTCAGCTGCAATTATCCCTAAAATTTATTTATGATTATCTATCAATCTCTATTTATTCTTCAATGCACTGACCTATTTCCAGTCCCCCACTCAAACGATGAAGACCTTGCATAATAACTTGTTTCAATTGATCATCATACAACATTAACAAGAAATTTAAATTAAAAGCTCATCTATTATAACGTGTAACAACATATGTCTAGCACATAGAGACAAGTAGCACTATCAATTAAGTTTTTACATAAAGAACGTAATACTAATTTTCCAGACATTTAATCCAATACAAGTCATTTGACTATAACCACGGAGATATATAAATGTGATTATAAAAGCTAAGGAAATCGAAAATAGTGCGGAACAGATTCGGCTCCCAGCTCCTACAACGCGGGAAGAAGGGAAGATAATATTAAAATATGAGATTCCATTTTAAAAAGGTTAATCTTGTTAAGAAAAATATTTTAAATCCTTACATGTTGATCTATATTTGGATAATTATTCGATGTGGAATTTTTTCCTTAACATGTTCCTTAACATGCCCCCACAAGATAGTTACTCGATTAAACAAATATACCTTGAAATCCATGTGCTTATTTTGAGTTTTAATCGGATCAAATTACTGGTTGAAGTTTAATGGCTTTGAGGCTTTATTTTTAAAATTCAATCTTTTTAAAAGGAGCTGCTCATACCCTTATTATAAGACGATTTATGTTTTCATCTTTATTCAGGGGATTTAACCCTTAATGGATAATATATAACAATGAGAATTGAATTAATCGGGGGGTCAAAGAAGAAACTGATATGACCATATACCGAGTGTCAATAAAATTTCAGGTAGAGCAACTTTTCAACTACAAGTTCCTGTTACCCAATTGATGCCAGATCATCTGAAGAAATATCGACTACTTATTGCGAGGAAGCAAACAATTGTATCCGTAGATAGGAATAATAATGCATGACCCTTGATTAACGCTTGACCCATTGGAAGCTCTTTCTTGCTTTGGCTTTACCAAGCTTTTTCCTTTCCACGACTCTTGGATCCCTCGTGAGAAAACCAGCTGAAAGAAAATGATATACCGGATCAAGAAGTGTCTAACTATCATGCACGAGAACAAGATCAAAATGTCAAGCACGGGAACTTGTTTTTTACACTATCTAAGGGTGATGTTGAAAAGATTAATAATGCATGCATTTCCTACAAAACCTGATCTAGGAAAGAAAAGTGTCTGCATTATCTTACAACAAATTGAGAAAAATAAGTATGTTCCGACAAGTCATAGCGTCTCTGAGACGACGTCGCAGGCCTGGTTCCCAGTTTTGCAACGCTCTTCTGATGCCCAAACGGATGGCTTCGACTTGACCTGTTGAATGCAAATTTATGTTACCAAATTATGTACAGTACAAGAAGCATACAATCAAGATAGATAACTGGAAACATAAAAGAACGAGTTGCCAACTAAATTGGGTTTTTGAGCTTTCTCATTAGCATGTAATTCACCATCACTTAAAGGATGGTATGGTAATTTTTCAAATCAGAGCTGCATGTCAGAATTAGATTAGATTGATACTAGATCAGCCAGGGTATTCATACACAACGGGCCTATTTAAGCCCTTAATGGTGGCCACCGCCCTTGGCAGAGGGAGACATTTCGGCCAGCACACACACAAACTTGTATTTATTTTCTCCTGGTCTAGCCGAGATCCAAACTAATCCCATACTACATGGAAAATTTTATGATTCAACAGTCCAACTGAAGAAGCATGCAATGGAGCAATCATAGATGTGAAGATACAATCAATTCTCACCTAATACGCCGCCTCCTTTAACAGTACAATTGACATCCCAAATACCCAAAGACTTTGTTTCAGTTTAAGGCCGAAGAAGAGCAGCACGGTAATCAAGAATGGGGAAATACACGTCAAACTCTTTGTCATTTACTTCAAATTTACCCTCACCAGGTTGAATCCAGACACAGGCTATGCTGCATTTTCTCCTTCCTGATCCATAAGCCCTTCCCTTATCGTCTGCTTGTCTGACGCGAATTGGCAACTTCCTCTTGTTTCTGGCGCTCTATTTCAGCTCTACTGGATTTTCTGGTGTTCTTTTCATAACACAGATCTTCAATATCCCTTAGAGGGGGCAATCCTTGAATGCCTTCAAAATCTTTCAAAGCAATCAAATTATCTAGATTTGGAGATGAAGCGAGACAGCATTGTAGACAGATGTATCCAGAGATGATATTGAGAGAGAGAGAGAGAGAGAGAGGGTTTGTGTGGTTTTAACATTGGACCTTCCATGTGTTCCCAAAGAATAATACTTTAAATAGTAATTTTTTAAAAGAACATATAATTAGAAAGTAAGAAAATANGATGTATCCAGAGATGATATTGAGAGAGAGAGAGAGAGAGAGAGGGTTTGTGTGGTTTTAACATTGGACCTTCCATGTGTTCCCAAAGAATAATACTTTAAATAGTAATTTTTTAAAAGAACATATAATTAGAAAGTAAGAAAATATTTGAGTCTACATGCAAAATATTTTATTATATAAATATTATTGAAACGAATATGAAAAATAAAAAATTTTAATTTAAAGAAAATCAAACGAGGACTAAATAAATAATTATAAATCTATGATAAAAAAAAATGCTTTGACTTCGATTCAATTTCTATTGGTTATCAAACCGCTTAAATTATAACACAATCCTAACAAGTTTATTAAGAGCTTGTTTGGTAGAAATTTTTTGGGGGAAGAATTGATATTGAAGATTTTTGGGGGAAGAATTGATTTTGAATAGTGATATGATGGGAAATGTGTGGTTGAAAAAGAAGAAAAAATTATTGATGTGATGGAAAATATTATTTTATTGAAGAATGTGTGGTTGAAAATGAGAATTGATTTACTGTATAAAATGAGAATCCCTACCAAACAGACCCTAATATTTTAGAAGCTCTAAATTTGGGCACAACCATAAAGAGTTACAATAATAATGTAAAATGAATTGATGCGACATCTAAATATCACAATGTACCATCTCAAATGAGGTTTCAGCTTCTGCCATACTACCGTTGAGCGCTTCAAATCCTCCTCCTGAAAACTAGTACAATGATCATTGGCCCGAGTAATTTACTCTTCATCTCTAGCATTGGTTTTTCAAGGACAAAATGGAACTCGTCCCAGACAGGCATCCGAGGGACTATCACAAATACTAGATAAAACAAAATGGAAAAGTACTAGGTTTACTCCTCTTTAGAAAAAAATTCAAACTTTCATGTCTCATTTTCGGGCTTTGAAGGAGAAGCAACTTCTTGAAGTTCATTGATTTCAGGCTTCACTGACTGAGCTACTGATGGTGCAACTTCTTGAAGTTCATTGCTTTCGGGCTTCACTGGCTGAGCTACTGATGGTGCAACTTCTTGAAGTTCATTGCTTTCGGGCTTCACTGGCTGAACTACTGCTGATGCAACTTCTTGAACAGCAATATTTTCAGGCTCTGGTGGGCGTTCCACTGCTGATGGAGCCTCTTCAACAGCATTATTTTCGGGGCTTTCAGTCGGAGGTATTTTTGAAGCAACTTCTTGTGCAGTATCTGAAACAAGTTGTACCAAAGTGAACAAGGGAGAGAGATTAAACTCTTGGAAAAATATTTAATTTGTCATGTGGGCCAACATATATAATTAATTTTGTATAAAAACTATTTTAAAGTTAAGTCCAAAATTAAAGTAATCTAATAAATAATTAAGTAATTAGGCTTTATGCGTCTAAATAAATTGTGGGCTGGATTATATGTTTAGAGATCGGATTCATTAGGGTTGTATTTGACGATGGTCGAATGTATATGGAAATATAAACATGGTCCCAATTCATATGTGATTCTCATTCTTTGTGTCATTCCATCAACACGAGTATATAAAAGAAAACATATTGAAAAGCAAGATCCAAAACCCACAATCAAGAACAGAAAATCAACAATCGAGAGGAAGGAATTGACACAATTAAGATTATGGAGCAAAAAGCTGAAATCAAAAACAAGAACTCAAGAACCAAAAGAGCGAATAATCAAGTTTCAAGATCTGAAATTAAGATCAAGTATTAAAAAATTATTCCCAATAAATTAAGGTATGTTCCGCATTTAATAATTCTCATAGTGATTTGACATGGAGGATCGGCAATAAAGTAAATATGTTTTCAAATTCTTGAGATTTAAAGTTTTACAAAATCTAACATAACGTTATAAGCAATATATTTACCGACCTTGAGACTCGGCCTCAGATTGCTCTTTCTGTAGCTGAGCAAGAGTATTTCTCAGTTGCACTGCTAAGGGATCCTCGGGTTCGGGTGGAGAACCATCTGATATTTCAGAAGAAAGACATAACGAAACCCATCAAGATCCTTTCTTTATTTATCCAGACAAAAAAGTTCGTAAACTCCTGCTCCAAAGAATCTGAACGTGGATTTAAAAGCGAAAGGAAGTTGCGAATTTGAACTACCATGCATAAAAACATTTGGAAAATACTGGCACGAAACCTGCTTTGTCAAACTATGTCTGAGAGTTTTTACCAAACAAAATAAATAGTGTTATGAACGCAGTACAGGGCAGGATGGAATTAAGAGTATAATGTAAAATATTTTAACTTCATTTTCACCTTTAGTATGGTCTATAATACTGTCCACCTTACCAAACAAGAAATAAATGCCTACATTTTTATCCATAGTAAGGTAGACATTGCTATATACTTCATTTTTAGGAGCATATGAAGCAGGAACTTAAAAAAATACGAAACAGGGATTCGAATTTCCAAAATTACACTACACCTATAGATCTTCCAACTATCACTGGATAATGTTTTTTTTCTTTTCTGAATAATATGTTTCAAATTGTTTCTTCATACTTTGTAAATTCAAGATATTCAACAAAAATCACTGGATGATGAATTAATTAAAGGCTAAGTTGAACAGTAAGAAGACGGGCAAAATTGTTTCAAGAAATATACTCACTGGGGTCAACATTCAATTCTGAGTCTTCGGATTTAGCATTTGATGATGGACTCTTTCTCACTGGATTTTCAGTTTCATCAAGACCAATTTCTCTTTCAAGTGTGCTTTTAAATTCTCTCGAAACTTCCTATAAAAGAAAATTTAGGTGCGCTTAACATATTTAAACTCATTGCAAAAATCACAGGAACGACCTGTGTTTTGAACCTACGAAGTCACAAACAGCTACCTGAAGTTCTCTAATTGTAGGTTGGAATGCCCGTAAAGTTTTCCCAAGGTTACGAGCAACCTGTCACAACGACAATATCATGAGGCGTGATTTAAATTGCATTGCTTTGGGATACTGGATTTTTTCTTTTTCTTCTGCATTTTTTTTTCATCCAGGGGAAATGGGTTCAACATATGTGCAACAATAATTGTGCAAGTGTTACACCATGAAACTAATTAGACAATCATGCTTAGATAGCTACTGTAATCCAAACAACAGATAACTCCTACCCATGTTTCCAGTTATTTAAATCGGTAAACAAAAAAAGAAAACAAAAGGAAGTTACAGTGTTGTGTCATTCAAGGAGAAACAAACAGGAATCAGTTAGAACATGTTTGGAAAAGCTAAGAAAGTTAACTTATAAGTTTTAAGTACGTTTAAAGATAAATAATTATTTCTATTGGTCGAAGTTAGAATTTTGTTACTTATTTTGACAGGAGGCATTACTTTCAAGATAAATAACCTTTTTTTAAAAAAAAAAAAGTAAGAAAAAGATTAAGTCGTCTAAACATATTTGCGATGAGCTGAATTTGAAAACAAGAGCGTGCGACTAATTGGCAAACACCATATATACTGTTGCAAGACAGATAATAGAAGATTTTCCTAACACCTTTTCATATTTAATGTGACACAAAAAGTAAAAACAAAATCAGTCAAGAATGAGTACATATAATGATGGTATCAGGAAATTGAAATCCATATGGTAGGAAGGTTTAATGCGATGATGAAGGATGGAAACATCGAGAAGGTTTATAGGAGGGGTGAAAAAGCTTCTCTCTTGTTTCGTAGGAAGGGAAAAGAGAGAGGAAGGGAAGCCAACAGGTCCTGATTCAATAATAAAACAGCTACAAAAAAGCTAGAATCATTGATAGCGTGAGGGTGAAATAACAGATAGGATCTAGGTCTCCCCCTCCAAAGACTAGTGGTTACCCTTTGGCCAAACCCAGTTGCCAAACTTCCTCTATATAAACCATACAAAAGTTTCCAAGGTTTCCTACGTAGAATAAGTGTTCAAAAATTTTCAATTAAATCAAATTCTTCACTTATTAAAAGTTTCAAGTGGGTAACTTTGAAATAAATTATTTTATTCAATTCTAAACGATTTTCGATAAATAAATATATCACGTTAATCATCTCATGGAATAGAACGTAAATATGCTTGGTCCCGTTAATTTCGGAGTACAAGTCCCACTGAAATTAGAGCTCAAAGTTGATCAATTTCACTTTATATTAAACCATTTCCAAGAGATCACTTCCTTTTCCCTTATGAAACTAATTAACAGCGATCCAATCACAAACAAATTTTGTGCCTGAGTTCAACTACAAGAATGAAACAAAACGTCCACAAATCCAAGCACCCACACCCCTATATCCTTTTGAAATAAAAATAATAAGAAACCCCACCCCCCCCCCCCCACACCCCACACCCATTTTATTTGCCAATATCCGCCTCAACCTTCATTTTGGCCTTCTATTAAGTTTCTCTGTCCAAAATCCACCTAAGAGTGCAAAAACTCAACAACTATGATACTTGGCCACTCCTATTAGAGCGTGGTGTCTGTGTCCAACACGTGTCATATCTTGTTGGACCCCAACACTCAAGCAAATGCATCCAACAAGCTACAGGCCATTTTGTCCCGTTAGCTCTTGTTCTAATGCTCCCAGCTCTATGACTTCGTATCTTAGATTCCAGATGCAGCTGAGGAGGCAAGAATCCTTACCAGCCTTTATTAAATATGCACAGTCCGGTTAAAATTGGTTCAAAGAAGGAAATAATTATTTCCTGCTATTTCTACTTAACAAGCTTTCTCCACTCATTGTTACTTCTAAGTTACAATTACAACTTGCAGATGGAAACCAAGTGGGCTATAATTGACAAACATCTGAAACCTAAAAAGCATCACATTGCAAGACAAACAAAATATCTTTATCTAAGTAAGATTTTTTTTTTCCCCTTTTCCTCTTTACCTTGAACAATATGCTTGAATTCAGTCTGTATACATTATTTCGAGGGATGTCCCCACGACTGAGCAATCTAGAGTGGGACAAAGTTGCCACATCAATCCATCTGTCTTTAAAACAACTCCTGTTTCCTCCGGTTTTTCTCTTGGTACTTGACACGTGTATTTTATATTACGCCTGTGTTTGGTGAAAATTAAAATCCAGATTTTAATCTAAATCAAAATCAATAATTAATTTTAACCACACATTTCATGGGCCCACTATTTTTTAACCATACATTTCATCAACTTTTATCAAAATCTACTAAAAAACTGATTTTAATCTCCACCAAACAAGGGCAATATTATATTAAAAATAATTGTAAATTTCATGTTTTTTGTATTTAACCATACATTTCATAACTTTTATCAAAATCTAGTAAAAAACTGATTTTAATCTTCACCAAACAAGGGCTATATTATATTTAAAATAATTGTAAATTTCATGTTTTTTGTTTTTATGAATGTTAAGATGACAACCTGATTATGGAACTCTTTGGAAGTGAGTCAAGTGACTAATCTCGCTTCGATTCTATGCTCTAAGATGCTAGGATACAACCGAACTCAAGAAACTTAATTTTCTGGTTTTAGCAATTCTAGACGGCAAGATAATTGATAACGCAAGCATGAAGCGAAAAGTCAACTGGATTAATGTTTTAAAAAATTGGTTCTTTGATTTTAAGTTTGATCAAACTGACCCTAGAACTTAGAAGCATTTTCACACAGGCAGATTCTATTCCATCCACCTTATTTAAGTAAGATTCAAATTTCAGAGTGACCAAATCAACACTCTCTGGTGTCATGTTATTAAGGATCTCCAAATCATTAAGTAGTTTTCAAGCAATAATAACAATCTTCTGATTGTATGTACTTGTTAGTGTCTACTATGAAAGTAGACAAATTCTGACTAAGTCACCATGGTCGAGGCAAACATTTATAGTTAAAGGTTGCTACTTTGTTGACCAAGAATCTCTTTCATCGCAAGTGTAAATGATCCTTCTACTGCATTAGGCTCCAGAAAAGAAGTCGATAACTTAGCGGGAAGTAATTAAACGATTTGCCTAAGCACTCAAGAATTTTCATGGTTATGAAATCTAATTGTCATAATCTAACACAAGTGACGCCAGAACTAGAAAATCATTCAATCAATTCTTTAATTACTTATAAGAAAGAAGAACAGAGGTGCGGCAGAAATAAAGCTGGATAAGCATTGTCGAATCAAGTGCATTCAGCAAAAAAACAAAGCCACCAAATGTCATTGAAATCCTTCTTTACTCGACTTGAGAGCAAGTAATACGCATCACTAGTGAAAATAGACATAAATGTAAAAAAATATATGATTCAAAAAGTTCGGCAAGAAATATGCACCAAATATTAGATAAAGAGAGGTCTATAGTTCTGAACCCCCGCCCGCCAAAAAGGAAGAATTAAAACTAACCTCAGCAAGACCCTTCGGCCCAAAAACTAACAAAGCCACCACTCCAATGACCAGAGCCTCAGGAGCCCCAACTCCAAATAGAGATGCATACGCTCCCTTACCTCTACATTTGCCCTTTCTTTCTGCAAAAACCCATTACTTCAAATACTCAAAAGTAAGAACTTTTAACCAAAAGAGCTTAAAATGCCCATTTCGATCGCAATCTAGTTATAACAATAATAAATTTATGTACATATTTGAATGCGAATTTTTTTACTGATAATAATAGCACAAGCCCACAAAAGTACTAGAGCAGTACCTATTTTAACAGAACGTTGCGAGATTGAGATGCCCAGATTCTTAAGACCGTTCCAAGGAGAAAAGTGACCAGCACTCAGTTGAGGAATGCATTTCAAATACTGAAAATTCACATATTTGGGGATTATAATTGCTGAATTTGAGAAAGCACAAATAGAGGGCTTAGATGACGTAGAAGACAAATATGAATTGGGAGTAAAAATTGCAGAAGCCATGATTGGACTTCACTTATTCAAATTGAGCTTGATTTTGGGTCTTCTTTCACTTGTATGTATGTGCGGATATTATTTGGTTAATCCAATGTGAAAAATGTTCTTTAAGTCGGCAGTAGAAATATAAATGAAAGGGGAATATTAC
>CAIGRM010257374.1:0-10574 GCA_903798335.1 Fraxinus albicans
CGTTCATTTTCTCATACTTTTCATTCCATCCATCAATGTAATCCTACAAACACAAATTATATCGAATTAAGTCATATTTCAACATATACATCAACAATTTTTCATATTTTGTGACCTAAATAAGTGTGCAAAAATGCACTTATCAGTGTTCTTTACCCATTTTAGTAGTATATTCAGACATCGTTTCTCCTTGTATCTCTTTTGTTTTGACCTATTTTGAATTCAGTCGACTCCGTCAAGCTTTTCCCAGCCTACTTTTCAGTTTTTGACTGACTTCTTACCCGTTTTGGATATGGGTGTGTTTGAATCTAATTTTGAGGAGAATAGAAATTTTGGAATAGTGATTGATGTGAGAATGTGTGGTGGAAAAGTGATGAAAAAGTTTTGATTTGTGTGTAATATTATTTTATTTGGAGAATGTGTGGTTGAAATGAAGAATGAAAATGAAAATGAGAAATTAATGGGTGTCAAACGGGGGCATAATTCAAACAACTTTCGTACCCCCTTATTTTATTTCAAATACTTTCCCAAGCTGGTCATGTCCCTTTCCAACCTCTACATACACGCTACTCACACATTCTATACAGATTTTTTATTTGTACCTCATCTCCAACCTCAGTTGCTGCTTGGCACTGCTCGATAACTTTCTCACCTCACCTCCCTTTCCTACTCTTCTTTCCTTCATCCAGCAACAATGGGAAAGAAGAAATTAGCCCTTAATAGTATGAAAAAGTGTAGGCCGGACGCTCCAAGTAAGAAGATTGATGCAGGCCCAACTGAGGCAGCTCAAACCTCGGCTAGAGTCGCTCAAATGCAAAGTAAGGATGTCTTTACCCCTACTACTACTTCGAAATCGGAGGCACTAGAAACTGTAAAAGTGTTCGGCATGGTTTTTGTGAGGAAACATAAAATTCACCAAGTATTTCACGAACACTTGGTGATGAAGACAGTCTCTGAAGAGTCGATTATTGAACCCCCAGTCAACGAAAATGGGTGATGTAAAAAACACAAATGCTTACCAGAAAGAAGGTAAAGCTCCTTGGGTGAGTTTATTAACTGAAAATGGTTTCAAGCTCCCACCATTGCAAATCAACCAGACGAACTGATTTTAGATGATGATGACCTGGATGATGTTCAATCAGCTTGGGGCTCCTGCTTGGTTGGGTATTTTGTAGGTCGATTTCTAGGTAAGTCAGCTCTTCTACAAATGTGCGATAAATGGAAGGTGGAATATCATTATTTCGTGCATCAAAGTGGGTGGCTAGTATTCAAATTTGATAATGCGGACAATAGAATTCAAGTTCTTGAAATGGGCCATATTTTGTCTATGGTAGACTTTTGATGTTGAAAGTCAGGCCACATTCCTTTGAATTTGATAATAGGGAAATTAATTAATCATGCTTTCGGGATGCCTTTGGATTTTTAGAATCCAAAGGCTTTGAGTAAAATTATGTCCAAAGTTGGAAAACCAATCTCCACCGATTTACTCACGACAACTAAAGGACGGCTATCATATGCTAGAGTTGTTGCTAAAATTGATGCTTCTAAAGAGTTAACGCGATCGATTAATATGAGAGCACCTAATGAAAAATTGAGAGAACGGTTGGTCCATTTCACGAGCCAAAATTATGCTGGGTATGTAAAATGTTTAGGCATACAATAGACGTATGCAATGCTAAAAATCAGGTCTCGAAACATAATCATGTCATTCATCAAACTGCCAAATGGAAGGAGACAGGTAAAACAGTGCAACTGCCTACCACACATGAGCAGAATAACGGGGGAACCTCAAAGAACTTCGTGGAACGCATGAAGATGCCCCCTTAATTGAAGTAGCAAGAAAAAAGAAGGGCACCAACACAACAAATGGGCTGATCCTTAAGAAACAACAGACTGCATGGGATAATTAGATATCTGTCTAAGTCAGTGGCAGCACAAGATACCCCCAACTTGCATGGAACAACATCTAGGACTGCAGATTTGAAGGTCCTAGCATGGAGGCAATGGGTAGTGATAAGTTCAAAGGGAAAATGGATGAACAAAGGACTACAACGGCAAACAAAGATAAAAAGAAGGGAAACTCCCTTCTTATATCATCATGAAGTTAGCATTTTGGAATATAAGGGATTTTAATTTACCCCTTAAACCCAATGGGGTTTGTTACCTCATTAGAGATCACAACATAGATGCTATGGCAATCTTGGAAACCAAACTTGATACCCGTAAGTTGCAATGAATTATGAGGAACAATTTCGGAGGATTTATGTAGGTGAACAACTTTTCAACTCACCAAGCTGGTCGAATTTTGCTTAAATGGGATCCTTTGCAAGTGATTATAGAACCATTGGAGATCACATTACAAATCATCCATTGTAAGGCTGCTTGTAGGGTATCATCAATTACTTTTCATGTTAGCTTTGTATACGCACTTCATACTATTGTTACTCGAAGGCCTCTTTGGCACAAACTTTTGGAATTTGGATCAAATCATTCACTTCCTTGGATGTTACTTGGAGATTTCAATAACGTTTTGAGGGACAATGAGAAATACAATATAGCTGAGGTCACCCCGTATAAGGTTAATGACTTTGCAGATTGTTGCATTCACACGGGCCTAACAGATTTAAGATCCATAGGCTGCTTCTATACATGGATAAATAGCTCATTTTGGAGCAAACTGGACAGATCAATAGTGAATTATGCTTGGGAATAAACGGCACTGCATGCTTTCGCTGATTTCAGGACTGTAGGTTGCTTATCGGATCACTCACCATGTATTGCAATGTTTTTCCAGCATGGAGGGAGGAAAGGTAAACCCTTTAAGTTTTTCAATATGTGGACCAATCATGCTGATTTTCAGGGACTGGTAACTACATGCTAGAATCATGGGATCAACGGTACAAAACAACATATCCTTAGTAAGAAGCTACAAAGACTTTAAGGGAATTTGAAGCAGCTCAATGCAAGGCATTTCGAACATATTTCAGATAGAGCCGAGAGGGCTAATAGTGCACTTTAAGCTACCCAATTGGAACTCCACATTCAGCTAAATAATGTTGAACTCCAAAGCACAGTGGCTCGACTGAGAAAGCAGGTTGTCAATTTGGGTGAAGCAGAGAAAAGTTTTAACTTCCAACAGGCAAAGTGTGCTTATCTAAAAAACAATGAAAAATGCACGAAATTTTTCCATGCCATGGTCAAGAGGAATGCTAAAAGAAACTATATTGCAGATGTGATCAAGGAGGATGGTACTCCTACTACCTCCCGAAGTCAGATTGCCGACGAGTTTGTTGATTTTTATGGCAGGCTACTGGGAACAAACAACATATGTGTTGACATTAATCCTACCATTTTAATGAGAGGGCCTGTGGTATCATTGGAACAAGAAAGCTCACTTGCTCAGGACATAACAACATGAGATCCTGGAAGCCTTATTTAGCATCGAGGAGGAAAAGTCACCCGGGACCGGATGGCTACACCTTGTGTTTCTTCAAAAAGACTTGGGACATAGTTGGGACCAATTTTGTTAAAGCAATTGAGGAATTCTTCACTTCAGGTATAATATTAAAGCAAATTAATCATACGATGATCGCTTTAGTTGTGAAATCTAGTCATACATCTACAGTTGGGGATTACAGTCCAATTGCTTTATGATCTACAAGGCCACTACAAAAATTCTTCCCTCTAGATTGGGAGGTATTCTTGGTACCATCATTGACCATGCTCAGGTAGCGTTTGTAGAGGGATGAAGTATGTTGGAAAACATACACCTTGCACAAGAATTAATGCGACGGTACAACAGGAAGTGGGTGGCTCCTTGATGCCTTATTAAAGTTGATCCGAGGAAGGCATACGACACGGTGAATTGGGACTTTCTTCAACAATCCTTGAAGGGCTGGGATTTCCCATAAGGTTTATTAACTGGGTTATGCAATGTGTTTCTACTCCGACATACTCACTCAAGCTAAATGGCAACTTGTATGGGTCTTCAAAGGTAAAAGTGGCCTTAGACAAAGAGATCCACTCTCACCCTTTCTTTTTGTGATTTGCTTGGAGTGTTTTTCCAGATATGTGAAGGCTGCCACAGATAACTCAAATTTCAACTATCACCGGAAGTGTGCACAGTTGAGAAATACATACTTGGCTTTTGCGGACGAACTAATGCTCTTTGCTAGAGGCGATGTTACTCCAATTCACATCTTAATGGATTGCCTTTCAAACTTTGGAGACATGTTGGGACTTAAGATGAATTCTACCAAATCGAGCCTCTATACTGCTGGAATTTTTGTATAAGAATTGTAAGAGATTCAACGCTTAGCAAACATTCGAAGGGTAACATGCCTTTCCGATATTTGGGTATTCCCCCCACGACAGAAAGATTGAAGGTTAGCTTGTATGCCCCCATTTTTGGACAAACTTGTTGCCTATATATGTTCTTGGACGAGGACAACATTGTCATATGCAGGTATAGCCGAACTGATCAAATCCGTGCTACAAGGGGTTGAATGTTTCTGGTTATCTGTTTTTCCAATTCCAGCCATGGTCATTGATAAAATTATTAGGCTGTGCAGAAACTTTCTGTGGGGGACGAAGAAGCCACTTATCGCATGGAAGGATATACTTGTCTACCCAAAAATGAAGGTGGACTTGGTTTTCAATAGATGAAAAGCTGGAATTCAGCATTGCTTACCAAATCATTATGGATTATACATGATAAGGAAGGACACGTTATGGGTACGTTGAGTCAATCATGTATAATTGGGAGGAACATATTTTTGGGAGAAATCACTACAAAAATATGACTCTCCTTTGCTAAAGAGGTTGATGTGCATTACTCACCAATTAGTTCAACAGGAAGGGTCCATCCATAGAGCAACCCAACTATTAGTAAACTGGTACCAAGAGGGCAGTCTACAGATTTCAGAAGCTTACGATTATTTTCGACCGAGAGAGACTGTTAAAATTTGGGCAGCAGATGTTTGGAAGGTGTGTATCATCCCGAAACACTCATTTGTTCTTTGGTTAGGTGCTCACTTGAAGCTCCTCACAAAGGACAAATTGCAGCACTTGGATATTGATCGTAACTGTGTCTTATGTGGAGCTACAATAGAATTTAACAAGCAACTTTTTTGCCTTTGCCCATTCAGTTCTTCCATATGGAAGCAGATTCAGAATTGGCTTGGAATTAAAAGGTCGATGTCTACATTAGCCCGCACACTCAAGTAAAGGCCCGTAGAACATCTTGGCAAAGTAAAGCTAAAAGAGTTGTGTTAGTTAATACCGTTTATCACACATGGACGGCACGTAATATGAAGAATTTTTAGGATCTTCTACCACATGGTGATAACATAGTAAGACGAATCAAAACACACGTATACAAAGTTATGTTCTCTTTGTACCTGCATGTTTTGAGTCATTTTGAGTCATTGAGTCTTTAGATCCTATTATGTGTACATCTTTTCATTTTGTGTTTTCAAAGTATGCCCGGTGTACTTGTACTTGACACTTGATCTTTGTTCGCTCGGGTATGCTCTGTGCACTTGTATATGAGTTTTGATTTATAACATTTTATATTTATCGATAAGAAAATATTGATAAATAAAGATGACATCAAATCTTTATAAAAAACCATCAACAAAAATTTCATATTGCAAGAAAACGGTATATTCCATACATGTACTTTTGAGCCATGTAATCAATTTGTGAAAGAGTAGAGCCGCATATTCTTACAAAATAATTTTTGAACTATATTCACTTATGATTCAATCCATATACTAGTGATAACAATTGGATTTTTAACAATGTAAAAAAGTTCACTAAAATAAATCATTTACACCATTTCAAGAAGCTTTCATTTTTTACCTCATTGTGTGCATCAGTTTTCGCCCATGTTCAAAAAAGCTCGTTTAGACATGCCTAAGTGTGAAACTAGGGCAAAACGTCTTGTTTGGTCCTAATTGCTTTTTTTCCCCTTCCTAAACAGCTGGATTTTTTCTTTCTATACTTTCGTCTTCCCTAGGCTTGTTTTATTAATCTTTTATTATTTTTTAATATCATTTTAAAAAAATATTTATTTGATTTTAATTTTAAGTTTTTAAAAAACTTTATCTGTAAAAAAAATTAAAAATTGACTTTATCCAATAAAAAAATTAAATAAGATTTAACCTACGGTGCTATCTACATTACGTAATTATAATCTTGAGAATCGTTATTTTCTTGAAAACTTTGAAAGTATGTATAAAGTTCCTATAAATCTATTAAGTAGCTTTTGTCTAGTTGAAAATTGAAACAATAAAAAATAGTCTAATTTTTGCATTTCGAAAACTCGAAAATTGTATAATTGTATGAATTATTTAGTAAATATAATATTTTATAATTTTAAATATTTGATATGCATTATTTTAATTATTAAGTGATTTTTAGAATGATTAAAAATTTAAAATAATATTAAAAAATAAGAAAACATTTTATGTCTACATCTCGCTTAAACTCGTAAAGTTTGAAACTTCGCCTTCACACCTAGTCAACTTTTTAAAATACTGGTATTAGCATTAGTTTTCCAAAGATGGTACAAAATGCCTTTAGATTAAAATCAAAATTTTAGTAGATTTTGATAAAAATTGATGGAATGTGTTATAGAAAAGTGGTGGATGCTGAGAAATTAGTGATTGAATTAATTATCGACTTTAACTTTTATGAAAATCAAGATTTTAGTCCCTATCAAACATGGGATTTGTTGACGTTGAAATTTGTACGGACAAGATCCAAGCCAACTAAAAAGAAGAGATGCATAAAATTCTCATTGAAACATTCAAGTGTTTACAGAAATCGGATGTAATAACCCTTCTTTCCTTTATGATAGGGAGGATTTTATGATATGAAAAATATGCTAGGAGTGTACCCAAGCTTTGCCTTATGTTTTTCGTCCCTTTTTCTTTAATTGGGGACTTTGGATCCCTATTTATAGAGGAAATATGCATGCATGATACTCATCCTGTCTTTTCACTGCGATCCCGAGCTGAAGAAGTACAGTGGCTGGCGCAATAGGAGTGGTGCCGAACTAGACTTTGTCAAAGTTCCTCAGAATATTAATGGCAAGTGGCCCCCCGTCATTAATTCATTACTTAGGAGAGGCAGCTAACACATCTGATTGGGGGATTAAAGGAGGCTGACGTAAGACCTTTCGAGGGGTTCTTTCGTGATTGGCTGCTTATACATCCTGTCAGAGATTTCTCATCATTACGATATCTTTTACCTCAAAAGACTACACAAACTTCTCCCAGAAGACATTCGTCTCGAGCTGACCTCGTCCCAGCCGAGCTTGATACGTAATCTGCTAAGGGCATGGATTGATTCTGACCTCAACATGTTACCGAACTCAATTTGTTGCCGAGCTCAATAATTGGCCGAGCTTAATCGTGTGTTCTGCTAATGGTATTTAATCTTTCCGAGCTTAACGACCTCGGAGGTCGGTGTCAACAGTTACCCCCCAGGTCAACGTTGATATTAATGAGGGGTTGACCTTTTAAGATTTGACTGACTTGATTGGCACAACTTACAATTTCTGTAATAATTTACTTCAATTAATGCAAAGGACACATGTCGTTGAGTAACTTGCACGCCAGCTGTAAGGTGGCTGGATTCCTTCACTTGGAAGCTTTCAATTCCAGCCGTTTATTTATTTATTGCTTTTACTAGAACGGCGTAGATCAAGACTTTTGGCATTCTGCTCCTTTAAATATCCTATTCCCTTCTCATTTTCACATTTTTGCATCCTTTTGAACTCGGAAGTTTCTTCAAAATACCTTCCTTTTTCGTCCCCCTTTTGTTGAGTGAGGTCAGCCTTTTCTTCAGGTATTCTTTTTTCTGAGAATACCTCATTATTTCTGCGTTTTGTACTTTTTAATTTTCTAGATTTTTTAATATTAGTTCGGACGAATCCCAGGTACAATCCTGGGGTAATAATCAAGAGAATTCTTCTTCTTCACCCGTCAATACCACCACCTCCAGCTCGGACTGTCAGGAAGTATTAACACCTGTTCCAATTTCTTCTTTCTTCCCATCGTTATCCAACTCTCCTAGGAGCATGGAACATAGGAGAAAAATAAGGGAGGAAAGGTCCCAGGCAGAGAGTGGGAGTAGCGACAGAGAGTGGGAGGCTGATTCTTTTAGATCAATAGTGACGGGGAGTATGCTAGCTAGTATTAGGGCCAAATATGGCATACCTAGTTCAGTGGAGTTAGTGATACCATCTTCCACCGATCGAGCTAGTAGTCCTCCCTCCGGGTGTGTAGCACTTAACACAGCAATTCTTCAGGCGGGGTTGAGACTGCCTTTTTCGAGAATCATTAGGCAATTCTTTTCTTCCTGGGGAATAGCCCCTACTCAACTGTGCCCCAATGGCTGGAGGACCTTGATTGCGACCTTAATTTTATGGAAACAATTAGGTCATCCAGATCTTACTGTAGCCCAGTTCAAGTCCCTTTCGACTTTCAAAGAGGATGGGAAAAATACGGGTTAGTGGTATACTAGTGTTAGGCCTAGGACTGGAGGCCCATTAGTTTTAGATACTCCTTCATCGATTAAGGGATGGAAGGAGAAATTTTTCTATGTTTTAGGAGATTGGCAGTTCCATCCTACCGAGGTGGATAGAGAGGATGTAGTTCCTACTCTCTATTATTCTTTGTGTAAGTTGTAGCCGCGTTTTTCTCATTTTGGATACTTGTATCGACTGTCTTTTTAACTTTTAATCTTTTATTCACTGCAGTTTACCGTCCCTGTCATCTGAGCTCAGCTATTCAAAGCCAAGCGGATTCAATCCGGGCTCTTCCCGATAGGCAAAGGTCCTGCAAGTTCGTGATCTCAGATACGAACTTATTCCAATCGGGCTTACTTAGGGCAACACTTCCTACCTCGTCTAGCCGACCTGAGACTTCCGCACCCGCGGCTCCTTGTAAGTAATTTTAATTTTGTCCATCTACTATTACTTTGGATTCTTTGGGCTTGAGATTGACATTTTATCCTTTTTTCTTTTTAGGTCAAGACACAGAAATGTTGAATTTTAAGGCGGCAAAGGCGGCAGCAGCAGCAGTAACTGCCAAGAAGAAGGAGAAGGCAGCACTAGTAGAAGCCTCCGAGGTAGAGGTCGAAGTTGAGGACGAGCTGCCACTGTTGAAGCGACGTCGCTCCGAGGAATCGCATGCGACACCTGTACCGGCAGCACCTCCAAATTCTCCTCAACCTGTTCCACTGGCGATACCTACCTCCACCTCATCTTCGAGGTCGCAAGAAAAATGCCCTGATCTGCAGAGACCTAATATTGAGGGGCTAATTGGGCGCCGACCTGAAGTGATACTAGATTACCTCCAAGCTCCTTCCCCAGCTCATGAGTCCATAGCCTCGCTGTCTACCCCTTTGAGGGAATCGACCATTCTTATGACAAGGAGTTGGAGTGATAAGGAGCAACAATTTATGACTGAGATGCCAATTGGGAAGCATATTCTGGTTGCTCAGCTATACAACCACCGGGCCATTCTCCATATGATGTCAGTGGCCAAGAAGGTTAGTCCCTTATGTTTTTATTATAACTTCTCTAGTTATGCCATCCTTTCTCTTATGTCTTATGTTTCTTTTGCTGTTTTTTAGGCTAACACCGAGCTTGAAAAGGTACTGGAATTTAGGGATAAGGCGAACGCCCTTTTCGAGAAAGTAGAGGCGGTTAGGTCCTCTTTTGCTGAAAATGAGAAGAATTATGAGGACCGTTTGAACAGAATGGGAGAAGAACTTAATGCCAGTATGTCTAAGGAGCTGAAATTGATGGACGAAGTCCAGGGATTGAGATCTTGGGGGGAGAAAGCAAACGCTCGAGCTGTGAGCGAAAAGGAAAGGGCAGATGTCGCCATGGCTAGGGCAATGGCAGCCATAAAGAAGGTTAAAGAAGCAGTGGAAGAATGGAGAGCCTTTCCATCTTTTGACGTTCTGGCCCAGGATGCCTATGTATTTTCCATGGGGGAGATTATAAAGTACATCAATAAGGAGCGACCAGATTGGGACACTGGGTTCCTGGCGGATGCGTACAAGGAGCAACAAAAAGAGTTGGACCATCTGTCGACGGCGGCTGGGGTAAAGATTACTCCTGCTGAAGAAGATACGGCTCATGTATATGTGCCACCCCAGGATCCTCCTGCTCAGTGATTTTTGTTTATGTACTTTTGTTTTGTAATTTCCAGAACTCTCAAGTCTTGTTCATAACTTATGATATTTATGCTGAATGAAAGTTTTCAATTGTCTCATAACTTAATTCGTGTTAAAAAAGAAATTTTGTAATGTATGCGAATCTTATTTAGGTTGTTCTACTAGTTATTCATTTTCAAGGTAAGGCACTAAGTGTGATGACAAATGCATCTTACAACCTCAGGTCGGCCTACACTTTGGGTAGGGCTTAACTATTCCTTTTTATAGGAATTTCCTCTGAGTGTTGCATCACTTACAACCTCAGTTCGGCCTACACTTTGGGTAGGGCTTAACTATTCCTTTTTGTAGGAATTTCCGCTGAGTGTTGCAGCACTTACAAC
>CAIGRM010257389.1:0-10970 GCA_903798335.1 Fraxinus albicans
ACTGAAAGAAGGTGCAGCTGCCTATTTAAAACAAAACATTCCGTTACATAGTCCGTTATATTGAGACATATTTTTGGCATAGAAAGTGATCGAATTGGAGAATGATGTCTGAATCAAAGTTATAGTCAGATGAGTTAGCTTTCCAACGCATTTTGAATCGTCTCAATCGGATATCGAAATACAAAGTTATGATAAAAACACTGAAAGAAGGCGTAGCTACCTATTTAAAATAAGAAATTCCGTTACATAATCCGTTAAAACAACAAATTCCGTTAGTTTTTCAGTTAAGAACAAGAAATTCCGTTAAATAGTCACTTTTAATATATACTAGGTGTAAGCAACGTGCAATGCACGTTTGCTTAGTTTATATATAATTTTTTTGGTTAAGAATTAAATTTTTATTAATAAAGATGTAATTTTTTGGTTAATTAAATAATTAATGATGTACCCAATTTTTCTTTTTCTTTTCCATTTTTCAAATTTTTTGTTTATACTAGGTGCAAGCAACGTGCAATGCACGTTTGCCTAGTTTATATTTAATAGTTTTGTTTAAGAATTAATTTGTTATTAATAAAGATGTAATTTTTTGGGTTAATTAAATAATTGATGATGTAATGTTTATATAATTGATAAATAATTAATGATGTAATGTTTATACCTGACTGTTGTTCTCTTATCGTTTAAGAACTAAAGTTTTTGGCCTCATTGTCAAGAATATAATTTATAATCAAAACAAAATTCTACATCAGAAGTTTCTTCATTAAATACAAACTCTGCAGCACGAGCAAATCATAATCTATATCACCAATTTGAAGAAGTTCTGTGTCAATAGTGCTAAACTTTAAAATAGATAGGATTATAAAAGTTTCTTAAACAGAAAATCTCAAGGTATTCACCACGCAATGGATACTGAAAATTTGCATCCCTCATGCAATTCAAATTGCTGCTATTGGACCAAAAAGGTGTGTACATTGCATCCATCTCAAAACCTAGACACGTTCTCATCCTACAAGCTGAAGACAACGGAGCATAGACGCACTCTGAACATCATATTTTTGCATATAGATTTCATGTCTTTTATTGATCCTGTTCAATTGAAGTTAAAACTGTGATACTTCAGTGCAAGCAAGAAATATGCTGGTAATTAGGTCAAGATCCTCAGAGTTTCCTATTACAACAAGTGTGTGTGAGAATTTGATTTTCAATGAATTGCCAAAGGAAGAATTTTCTATCCAAAGTTATCATGGATTGGGCAAAAAAAAAAAAAAAAAAACTATAAGCAGGATTATGTTTGAAAATAGAAAATTAAATCATCTCTTTTGTATCTTTTTGGGGTTCATATCCTCCCAATCCCATCAATATGATCACTCGAACATAAAACTTGAAGTCACCATTCTGTAGTCTTCAGAAGGAATCTGTTATCCTATGCATTTCAACATCACTAAGCCAAAGTTGGTAATAACAATTTGCCCTTATATTCAAGAAACTTCTTGTAGAAAATGTACTGGAACGAAATAGTTCATTTTGTAGCCTACGGACACAAGGTCCTCAACAATCCCTTTGCTTTTCCCCACTCTCACATGGAGTAATCCATAAATAAAACCTTGTAATTATTGGTTACTTCAATAGAATCAAGTGGCCTATTTGAACTGTACACCTTTGATACAATAGATTTCCCTTCACCTTCTTATTAGGATCAGTATTATTCCTTTTACCGATCACATGAACCTTACAACAATCTTTCCAATGCTTCGTAATTAATACAAATAACAGCATTAATTTATGTACGACTAACAATAGCAACCAAAGATCTAAAAGAAGTTTTGAAACTATATACATTGGTTAAAACCACACGGTGGCTTATTTTATTAATAGTGTGAAATAAAAGAGTACAAACTTAGGAGTATCACTGACCTCCAACTAATGAAGAAATAGAGAGTTTACCCTGTCTGTAGACGAGGAGTGCATAAAAAATAAAAAAGAATATAGGACTAAAATTAAAACTCATGTGACCTCATCCCATTTTTAGTCATCGTATGTCACGTAAGATATCTTGTTGGATCTTTTGGTTCAAAATCACTACTCGAAGCATATTGCCATGAAGCTATAAACACAACAGAGAATTCTTTACATCACTGATAATTTTACTACAACCACCTCCTAAAATGACACCACAAGATTATGAACAATTACCTCCAAAAAAATCCTATTTCCCTAAGAAACAATGATCATAGAGATGGTCAATTTCATAAAAAATAGATAGAATAAATGTTAGGCCAAACTTTTTAACATACTCTTAGGTATTTGGAATAAATTTGGGTTTCAGATATTGAACAGTTTCTTCAAACAATTTTCACGCCAAATGTTCAACAATTTATGAAACAAACAGTCACGATACAACAAGATATTGCAGCATATTGATATCATAATTCCACATTTCTTTAAAATACAATTTGATCATTCAAGATTTTCCTTGAACATATCGCCTAATAATTTTCGACACCGGATCCAACTACAATCAACTCCAAATAAAGCAAATCTGGAAAAAGCACAGCGCGGCTCACCTCAACTGCATCTATAAATCAGTAAAATTTAACAAAACTGAAACTCATGTGGCCTCATCCCATTTTTAGTCATCGTACGTCACGTAAGATATCTTGTTGGATCTTTTGGTACAAAATCACTACTCGAAGCATATACGAAGCATATTGCCATGAAGCTATAAACACAACAGAGGATTCTTTACATCACCGATAATTTTACTACAACCACCTCCTAAAATGACACCACAAGATTATGAACAATTACCTCCAAAAAAAATCCTATTTCCCTAAGAAACAATAAGTGATCAATAATTATGATGAATCCACAAAAACATTCATCTTGGAAGTAAAAAGGGTAAATGATTTTCAATTGTTTCACTCCTCAACTAATTATTGATTAATGGAAAAGTTTCCAAAAAATGGCAACAGACATTTTCACTTACAACTAAACAAGCCAGGACCCTGCACCATATTAGGACTGTGTAAATTTTTTTGCTCTTGAAGATGAAGGGATGGAAAGTCCACTGCACCAGAGCATCAACCATAATTAGTATATGAAGGAAGACTTGAAAGAACGAAAATTAGAGTAACTAAATCTTAAAATCAGTAAATGGGAAAACTGACCAAGACAAACGATAGAAAGACAAAGTTAAATACAGTTTCGCTGATGTAAGCTCTGTCTTGCCCAAGTTCCTGTAATAGTTCCAGAAGTTTGAAATGAGTGAAGACCTCAAACAGCAAGTATGCATCTTGTTAGTAGTAATGTCCGTTGAAAATACAGAAATATATAATTCTTACCGGAAGAAGAAAGAAGCCAACATCCTGAAGTATCGGCCCTGGCCTATGAAAATAATGAATTCCCCGAGCAGCGAGTCCATGTATGTACTGAAGAAAGAAGATAAAGATAGATGCCACATTTCAGGCATTTGTACCAATTATAATCGAGAAGAAAAATAAGCAAAAATAAGTTTATGAAAAAGATGTAATCTGTTGAAATTAAATGGAATAGAGAACACCGGATTAGGTCTACTTCACAAGCAATAAAAGCACAATTATGAATTATCCAAAGACTAAATTGTAAAGCACATCGTGTTCATGTCACTCAAATTGGAAAATAATTAGTTGAAGGAGAATTTAACGACGAGAACAATCTGGAGATAGTTAAAGCTTAAGCAACCTAACAAAGGCCTTTTGAATCACCGAAAACACACCAAAAGGCGATCCTAAACTACTCGAAAGATCTTAAAATATTCCACCAAATTAACATGCATCATAAAACTCATAAGGCTACGGAAAAATAGGAGAGAAATAGAGACGAAAAATGTAAAGCAACGATTGTTGATCAATATATATTTACACAAACCTGACAAATGAGACCTCCTAGAATATACTTCCAATTTTCTGCAAGAAGGTTGATTTCCGTGGTTACTTCCGCACAAAATCTCTTCCACAGCTTCTCAACAGGAAAAAAAAAAGACAATAAAAAAATCAATAAAACACCCCCAGAAATAGTATTAATCTAACTAACAAAGAAATTAAAATCAAAATAAAAAATCGCAGAGAGAAGGTGCACAGGTAAGACGAACCTTTGAAGCCTCACGACCGATGTAAAGCGACATCTTCTATGTATGTGACAGCCAAGAACAGTGCCATATTACGTTACAACATCCTTCGTCCTCAGTATAGAAGAACTCTCTTTTCTTCTCAAATTCCACTCGTTAATTAATCAAGATTCAACTTAATAAACTAAAGAATCCCGGTCAATTAACCCTCCCAAGATCCGTAAGAGTAAAATCCGGTTTCCAAATCGACGATCTTCCAAAAAACAATCAATTTTCACAATAATTGTTTGGTAAAATGGAAGTTATATTGTAAATCAATCTGGAAGAAAAAAAATGCTTTCAAAGGAACTCTCTCTCTCTTGCTAAATATACACGCGAGTTCAACACGGAGAAACAGTTGAGACAGCCGAGGATCCCAAGGGGAGAGGGAAAATGAAAATTCTCCCTTTTACCAGAAGTAAGTAATAGGAAATCAATTAGTGAGCGAAAATGAGCTGGACTGATTAATCCTTAAAAATATTGTAAAATTAGTAATTTTTATTTTTATTACTCTTAATATAAGTTTATTATTTTTTTCCTATTTTTTTTTTTCATCGATTTCCTTTCAAATTATTATATTATTTTCCTCTATTTTTTTTGTCTACTAGCGTCAAGCACCGACATGATGCAACTGCATGACATTAAAGCTGTAAATTCACTTAAATGTAATATCAAGTGATTAATTTAATTGAACATATTAAGGCCTTGTCTGGGTGTGATTAAATTGGAATTAAAATCATTTTTTTGACCTTTTTTGCTTCAACGGTTCCAATTTCAATTAAATGGCCTGACACCTTGTGAGAGAAAGTCAACAAAAACGGCTATTGTGAGAGAAAGTCAACAAAAATGGCCTGAAAATCAATTTTGCAAAAACAGGGAATCTGTACCAGACAAAGCCTAAATGTAATCACATAAACTGGTACTCTAAAATTACTGATACTGCGTAACAATATAATTAGACAATATATGGATCGTTGAAAATTGAAATATTTTAAAATGTTAATTTAAAGAGTCTTTTTAAACCTAATCATCTTTAAAAGATAGAGTATTTCAATTTTAAATAGTCTCTTAGAAATATTATAGCTTAATCAATGAAATTCAAATACTATTTATAAGTCATGTTTAGGTATTTTATGTTAAAAATAAGTTCCAAGTAGTCAAAAATCAATTTTGACTATTCTTTTCCTTTGGGTGGGGTCCGTGGGGAATGCAATTTGGGGAAATATGTAAATCATCAATTCATTGACAAAATAGTAAGTTAGTCCTTAGCCTTTTACAAAGAGCAACTTGTTTTCTAGCACTTTTTTGTGTCAAAAGACAAATAAAAAAAATGTAAATTTCATTATGTCCCTGATTAGTTGAAATAAAAATAAAATAATCTTTTTAGGAAATTTTGATAAAAATTGATATAATGCATAATTTAAAAATTGTGGTTCTCGTAAAATGTACGTTAAAATTAATTGCCTTCTTTTATTTAGATTTTAATCTAACTATTTAAGGGAACGAACATGGACTAAGTCAGGGTAAACACGATTAAATTTAGGCATTTTGTTACAAATTTTCAAATCAAATCATGTAAAACGATTTGAAAATTTTAAGTTAAATCATAAATATTAGTCCAAAATTTTGGGTTTAAAATATAAATAGTATTATTACAAATATTACAAACCAATGTTCTATAGTTCTAAGTATTAAAAAGCAACAATATGATGGAAATATTTTAACATCTTGGTCTATATTAATTGGCGTAACATTTGCAATTGTAGCACGTGATTCATTCTATCTGCAAAGAAATTAATATAATACATGATTTCATCGACAATAATTAAATGATATAAAACAATTAATTAAAAAAATAGAAATATCAAGTACAATAATACATTCTTTAATTTTTTTGTAAATCATCAAATGCTCATACCTCATCCAAATATCGATGAATCACTTTGAGGTGTGTTTAGTTTTATTTAGTTGGATAAATTTAAATTAATATATTTTCAAATTTTATTGTAAACGATCTAAATCAAACTATTTTGAAGCAATTTTATTTAGTTCAAAAATCAAAATTTTTACATATCCATGTTGACCAAAACCAACGATTTCAAAAAAATGATTATGTTCAATTTTGCAATTTGATAATTTCGTTGTTCGACCATAAGCTAAATAATTAGGTGGTTGTCCTAAAAAACGTGTCTTTAATTTTCTAGGCAAAGATCAAAATAAAATATAGCTTTGTAAAGATGGGCATAAAAGGGTTCTACGATGTTTCAAATTTAGCCTCTGTTTGACCTTCATTTTTTAATACTCATTTTTTTCTCAAATTCATTTTTAAAACATATATTATAGAACATACAACTTTTATCAACTTTTTAACCTTAAGTTTGATGAATTTTTATCAAAATTTACTGAAAATCTGATTTTATCATAATCAAACATGATCTATTAATGGAGATTTTTAGATGAATTATTTTTTCTATTAAAGAGCATGTTTAATATAGATTTTTGTAGATTATAAACAGTGAGTCTTTAAAAAAGTTCTGAATTCCTCACTATGTATTGTAAAATATGTTTGACCAACTTAAATTATAATAGATTAAATCAACTAACGATCATCCAACTTTATATTTAGTGTCATCATGATCATTCGACTTTATACTTAGTGTTACCATGATCACCCAATTTGATTTTATTTCAATGTGACTATCCAATTTCTTATAATGTTTCGCCAGGTCACTTAAACTTCTTTTAACACTTTTCACTAATTTTAAAGGGGAAATTTGCATTACATATATAAAATAAATTTTTAAAAAACAAAAACACTAAATTTGAAAACGATTATACGAGTCTTCTATTTCTTCTTGTTCATCGTGGTTTCAATGCATAAGATTAACCCTCTAAATGTTCGTTGACTGATTCGTAAAGCTTATTGATAATTTGACAAATTATAGAGAAAATCATTCTCACAATATTTTATTTAGAGCATGTTTGAACTCCATTATTTTGCTAAAATGTATTTTAGAATAGTGATTTGATGGAGAATACGTAATTAAAAAATAAAGAAGAGTTTTGAGTTTGCGTGTAATATTATTTTATTGAAAAATGTATAATTGAAAATGAGAAAGAGAAAAATGTATTTTGAAAATAATTAGAACCAAACATAGACTTAGAGTTTGTTTGGTAGGGATTTTTTAAGGAAGAATTGATTTTTGAATAGTGATATGATGGGAAATGTGTGGTTGAAAAAGAAGAAAAAATTATTATTGTGATGGAAAATATTATTTTATTGAAGAATGTGTGGTTGAAAATGAGAATTGATTTACTATAAAAAAATCAAAATCTCTCCCAAACAGGGCCTAAGTTGCAAATGACATAAAACTAATACTTCCATCTTTAAATAAATAAGAACTTCATTTTTTAAGCTAAAAAAGAAAAAATAATTCATTAAAGAAATATTTAATTTTTTTGCTCGTTGGATAAAATTTATTAATTAGAAGATGATATATGTCACTTGACAATTTTAAATAAAAAATAAAATGATTTTTTCTCAATATATTTCTTATTATGTGAGGATTAAAATTAAATTTTTAGTAAACTTTGATAGAAGTCGATTGAATGTGGAGTTGAAAAGTTGCGAAAGTCATAAAATATATTATTAAAATTAATTAGTGACTTTGATTTAAATTAAAATTCATACCAAACAAGGGCACGATGTGGTATAACTCATTAAAACTAAATCCTTGTTCGTTTGGAGATGAAGTTCAAGAGAAAAAAAAAAGGAAAAAACTGTAAATCTCACTCAAAAGAAGACTATTTTTTAATGAAAAAAAAAAGCTTCTAATGATAAAAGTAGTTAAGAAAATGTGGAATATAAATTGACCATTGCATAATCATTTAATGTCTTTTTGTTTTTTTTTTTTTTTTGGATAAATCTATATGTACATAATTATTGTACATAATGGATTACATAGACCCATGTAGAAGAAATCCGGCCGTGAATGTGAAGTGTGGAAAAGTCAAAAATTGTAGACTACTGATGAATGCGCGCCATATATCAATTATTTTTTTTTTTTTGGATAAATCTATATGTACATAATTATTGTACATAATGGATTACACATGCCCATGGGGAAGAAATCCGACAGTAGATGTGAAGTGTGGAAAAGTCAAAAATTGTATACTACCGATGAATGCGTGCCACATGTAAATAATGTAATATATTATGTACTTGTAGCATGGTCTTTTTTTTTCTTGTTCCAATATGTAATCATTTATCAAAAGGGCAATTATATTACCACTACAAAATCTACTTACTACACCACATTATAATCACACCACATAATTTAATATATTTTTAATAAATACACCACAATAAATTTACACAATTAACTTTTCATTTGCACTAGTGCAGAAATTTTCATTTACCGTGAAAAAAAGAAAATTATCTTGTCTTTGTGCAAGAAGGCAAAAGCCGCCGGAATAATTATGAGCAATTATCTGTTAAGGAAAAAGAAAGAAATAAATTAAGCTTTATATCTGTGGTGTAACAATAATTTATTTAAATATTTAAGTAAATAAGAAATTTGTAGTGTATTTAACAAAATTTGTAGTGGTAATATAATTACCCTTATCAAAATATCATTTTAAGGAAATGACCGTTGAACAGTCATTACTTGTTTTGCGCTTATTTTTTCCAATCTCGCATTACCTCACAAAATATAATTACAATATCATTTTATTCAAGAAAATACTGAATTATAACTCTATGAATTATAATTTTCAATCCAAATTCCTATAAATTCTAAATTCTAATTTTCAATCCAAATTCTATAAATTCTAAAAATGAAAGTTGGAGATGAATCAAGAATTTATTGTTGACAATTGTGGACGAAGAGAGTGATGGTTTAAATAGACTATAGAGTATTGATGAAACTGAAATTAAAACCTTGAAAAAATATAACAATTGAATGTAAAATATATCCGTTGAATTTATTGTGTGAATTTGTTGTTGAAAATGATCCCGTAAAAAAAATAGTTTGGAAAGAATGAAAATCTAACAGGGACTTAGTGATCTCTTCAAAATTACCTTTTTGGGACTCATTTTTTAATCGCATACATTCAATAAAAATAATTTTTCAAGTGAATTCCTTATTTTTGGCCTACTTTTTAACCAAAAAAAAAAAAATAAATCTTTTCTCAAAAGTCAACCCTGCATAAAAGCTTAAAGTTTACGCTAACGGATAAAGGATTTTCCAAGCATTATTGTTTGAATCTTCAAAACGCATAGAGTAGAAGTCGTTTTGTGCAACTTGCTCTCTACCGAAATATTGGTGGTGGAGACACTGCCGTAACATGTTTACATAGGATCAAAAAATGACATGATTTTTTTTTTGCAAACTGAAAGGTAGGGAAAAAAATAAATAAATAAATAAAGAAGACGAGATAGAGTAATGTTGTCCACTACTAAAAATAAGAAAATTTATGCCTATATTATCTCGAAAACTTTTTTAAGTTGCAAAATGATATAAAGCTAATACTTTCATCTTTAAATAATTAAGAAATTAATTTTTTAAGCTAAAAAAGATAAAATAATTTCATTAAAGAAATATTTAATATTTTAAATTTTTTGTTCGTTGGAAAAAATTTATTAATTAGAAGATGATAATATATGTTCACTCGACAATGTTAAATAAAAAATAAAATGATTTTTTCTCAATATATTATCTGTTTGGTGGGGATTAAATCGGATTTTTAGTAAATTTTAATATAAGTTGATGAAATGTGTAGTTAAAAAGTTGTGAGAGTCATAAAATATATGATTAAAATTAATTAGTGACTTTAATTTAGATTAGAATTTAAATTAAAATCTATAACAGAGCTCTAACTCATTAAAACTAAATCCTTGTTCGTTCGGGTTTGGAGATGAAGTTCCAAGGGAAAAAAGGAAAAAAAACTGTAAATCTCACTCAAAAGAAGACTATTTTTTAACGAAAAAAAAAAAAGCTTCTAATGATAAAAGTAGTTAAGAAAATGTGGAATATAAATTGACCATTGCATAATCATTTAATGCCTTTTTGGGTTTTTTTTTCCCAATCAGAAATCATTTATCAAAAAAATAATTATACATATCATTTTAAGGAAATAATTTTCGGTCAGTTATGTTAGTATGCTCGAGTATTGTCCTAATACAGTTTCTGTAGTCCTTGTTTGATTCAAAACTCATTTTCAATCGTACATTCTCTAATAATAATATTACACACAAATTTAAAATTTTTTCTTAATTTTTAACCACATATTTTTTATCAATTTACTATTTCAAAATGCGTTATTTCTCTCAAAATGGGGCTCAAACAAGGATTTAGTAAACATGCCCAACGTCAAATCCATCTCTATGAGTCTCGATCCCCAATTACAAGCACAAATATACTGTGCGCATAAAATACATTAATTTTGCAAAGTAAAAGGGACGCTTATAAGGTCTTAGAGCTGCAATCAAGAATTTCTTTTTCTGTAATTTTTGTTCTCCAAATTCAGATTTTAAAAGGTGAAGTCCTATGCGATATTATTGAATTTTCCACATCTTTGGATAATTTTAAAAGGGATATTAATTTCAAATTTTGTTGAACAATTGAATACGTAGACACAAGTTGATTACCATGGGAACAAAATCTTACATTCGTCACTACTACTTGTCACCTCTTCCAACTACTCTCATCCTCGTTGTTACGTCACGAACTCGTCATTTTTCTTTTGCCACCAAAAAGCTGCCAATTTGATTTTGGTTCCTTAGCCTAGTAGCTTGTTTCATTATCCTACCCGCACTCCTCTAAAC
>CAIGRM010257397.1:0-11561 GCA_903798335.1 Fraxinus albicans
GTTCATCAACCTTGCATTAAATTAGGCATAAACTAGATTGTTCATCCTCATAGTGTCAAGTTTATTCCTTTTCTTTGTGTGTATCTACAAACAAAAAAAGAAAAAGAAAAAGAAACAAAAAGAAAGGTATATGTAATGGGGCATAGCATGTTCAATTAATTATTCATTGGCCAAAAGAAATGAGTTGTGTACAGCCTAATTAGTACTCTGGAGTTTTTTAAGCTTGAAGGGATATTGGGCTACTAAGTGGGTTTTATTAAAAAAAAAGGGAGGGAAAATTGGGCCCCCTTAAAATCTGGGCTTCAGGCGAAGGCCCACCTAGGCATCCCTACTGCGCGCCTAGAAACGCCTAGACGAGCATTAAGCGGTCAACATTGTCATTGACCGCTTAATTCCCGCTTAGGCTCAAGGCAAAGCGTTTTCATCACGCTTCCCACCTAGGCGCTCTTTTTAGAACACTGGTTAAGAGTGGGGACAAGCTAGATCACTAGTTCACAAGTCCACTTTTGCGATGGTGCTTAACTAGTTACACAGTCTTGGTTGTTATGTATATTACTTACTAGTATAAACAGAGAACAACTTTTAGGGTACATGTGGCATGGCTTTTGCTTAGGTTTTTGCTAGTTGTAGAAAAGATTTTGAAGGAAATTACCTTAACTTTTGTCTAAAAACTAATTTTTAAAAGTACTTCCTATGTTAAAAGTGTTTTTACAGGAAGCCATATTGGACCAGCTTCTTCTAAAGGTTCTGGCAAAAACACTTTTATAAAATTAACCAAACTGGTCCAAAAGCTGCTTTTGAGCCTCAAAAGCTCCTTTTGACTTTTCAAAAGTCATGTCAGGCCCTTAAAACTGAATCATGGTTATAAATTGATACTTGCCCTCGAACTGAATCATCGTTATAAATAATTAAAAAGAGGTTATTTTTAGATATTTTTTTCTTACGTTTCTGGTTCTTAGCTGTTATAGTTAGCTATGATTTATGTGCAATTGGACTTACTGAAGTTAATTTTTATTGTGGACAATAGGAATTAAAAGTGTGACAATACATTTGAAGAAAAGGTGGAGAGGAAACCTGTGTGGGCCTTATACCTCAGACATTACACCTAGGCAATGAGGCTTCACAAGTCATACAATGTAGAACTGATTATTCCCTGATTGTAAAAACTGGACAAATCAAAATTTTTATTGTAGTATAGTCTACACTTGAAAGCGAGCAGAGTGCTTATCGAATGTGACTTTGTGGGCTCACTTTTGAGTGTTGGGTTATTGATCAATATACTGGCACTTTCTGGGCTTGCTAAAATCCTCAAACTGTAAGGAAAACTAGCATTTTTCTTCAGTTGATAACAAATGGTGATGTAAGGGAAAGTTATGTTTCAATGAATCACCTTGTTTGGATGTGATTAAAATGTTATCTGTGCTGTCAAATTAGTAAAATTATATATATGGTTGTTCTTGCTTGGATTTTGCATACTACGTGAACAGATGAAACTTTTGAAGTTTGTAGCAGCTAATGACTTTTTTCTTACTTTATTGTCTTTCAGTCGGAAGTTTTCGCGGTTGCATTTGCACTACTTGCTGCAGGTGCTGTAATTCTGACCTTGAATGTGTTGCTGCTGGTAAAGCCTCTCCCTCCCCCCTCCCCTGCCCTCCCCTCCCCTCCCCACGCCCCTCCAACACACACAACCCAACTCTATAGTCACTAGTTAATTCGTTTCCAGAAGTTGAACGTGTGAAATTTCTCTACCATTATGTCAAAACCTTGAATAGCTGAAGCCCATAAAGAATTTTATGATCCTGGATTGATTGACGTGTTCTTTTCAGGGAGGTCACATTATCTTCTTCCAGAGCCTGAGTCTTCTAGGCTACTGTCTATTCCCTCTAGACGTCGGTGCCTTAATTTGCATGTTAAAAGATAACGTCATAGTCAAAGTGGTCGTGGTTGCTGTGACATTGGCTTGGAGCTCTTGGGCTGCGTATCCATTCATGAGTAGTGCTGTCAATCCAAGAAGGAAAGCTCTGGCACTTTACCCTGTCTTACTTATGTATGTGTCTGTTGGTTTTCTCATCATAGCCATAGACTGATGCAACAATTATATGGCTGTTATAGTACCACTTCATTAAATTGATCGAACTCTGGACAAATCTATCGGCAATTGATACAGTTTCCAATTGGATTGCAGTCGAATTTTTTATCAATGCTTTCTTGATTTCAAGTTTTGACTGAACTATATGTAAAAGCAGTTGTATATAACTTTTTGTTTGGGGTATAAATTCGTGTTCCGTGTCTTGTTAAACCATTGGCAAGTAGTCGACTTCTCAACTGTACCTCCATTGGAAGTTTATTGGCATAAATCTTATTTATGATAGATTTAGTGCCTGTTAATTCTGTGCTCCTTGAAGCTAATGGCAGCAGTTTTCAATTTGTTTTACTTGTGTTTGATGTGCTTAAAACTTGCTTTTTAAATAAAATATAGTTTTTGAGAAAATGAGTTTTAACTTTCTAGAAAAGTAACTTTCATGCATGTCTTGTTGTAACTTTGCACGTTATTGTGTATACTGTGCGAATTTTAACTAAATTAACCTTAATTTCTGAAAGAGAGAAAAATTGAGAATCATGTTAACAAATAGGGACTCGTTAAGACAAAAGATAATTTAAACTTACCAATGGTCTGTCTTTATAGAAAAAGATACTTTTTAAAATGTAAATTTTGCAATGTTGAAACAATAATTTGAGTGATCAGCGATATGTTTCCTTGGTGGGAAAAAGAATTGAAGTTTACGTACATATTCGGCTTTGGCGTAAGAAGTCAGAAGTTACAGAAAAATTCTTGTGACTGTCATTTCACCAGCGTCAAACCGTACACTCATACCCAAACAAAAGAGAAGAAAGAAGAGAGTCAGGGAGTGAGGGAGGGAGGTGTCAAATGGATGGAGCTCCTCATCTGGCCTGAAAGTGAAGGCTCGACACGCAAACTTATGTTTAAAGGTAGGAAAACTTTCTATTTGATTACTAGTGTACGTATAACCTTCTACATAGAACATCTAAGCCACCACCCTTTCATAAATGTACCAGTTGGGTCCTCGCTTCATGGAAAAGGGACTTCATGTTAAACTATCACCCAACATTTACAGATCCTTTGAAGTGAATAAATAGATGAAAAGTCCCGAATTCATAGTTTTTTTACAGTTGCTTAACATTTTTAAGGCGGGCAGGGCAGGGCAGGGCAACCTCTCTCATTCAAATTCTCCATCATTTTGGAGCAGAAAAAAACCCTCCAAAACCCTAAATTCCAATAAAACCCTAAATTCCACACCAAAATTTAGGTCCCATTTCTGACCTATTATATCATTCTCTTTTTTTCTTTATACAACCTTCCAAAAATCCTTCTTGTCTCTGCTGTTTTTCTTCTACTTGCTTATTATTATGTGTATCACCACCTTTTCCACTTTCATTCATACCCCCACCTCTACCCCTACCCCTACACCTCATTTGAGAATCAAGACTTCTTTTTCCCTTATCCTTTCCAATATCATGGTGGGTAATAAAAAAAGACAGAATAATACTGAACTGTTTTTTTACAAAAGAAAGAAAAAATTAAAGTCGTCAAGATTTCATTTTTACTATATCCAATTCAAAGATTCAATATTCCATTCCATCTGTTTCCCTCTATAAATCAAAGCACAATTCATCTCTTGCATTCACAATATACCTTCTCCCCCACCCCACCCCACCCCTCTGTTACTGTATCATATACTTACCGTATTTACAGACAACGAAACCATTGAAATATGAAGGAGATTTGGACAACAATGGCATCCATGATGGGTGTGTGGGCATTCTGCCAAAGCATTCTCCACATTGTTTTCCCACCTGAATTCCGCTTCGCCTCCCTCAAGTTCCTCCACCGCCTCTTCCACTGGTTCTCTACCTACTGCTACTACGACATCACTGAAATCGACGGCGTCAACACCAATGAGCTCTACAACGCCGTGCAACTCTACCTCAGCTCCTCCGCCTCCATTTCTGGCACCCGTCTTAGCCTTACGCGCGGCCTGAATTCCAGCTCCATCACCTTTGGTCTTTCTAACAACGATCGCATTGTGGACTCGTACAAAGGCGTAGCTGTCGAATGGGAGCATATTGTCACTCAAAGACAGTCACAAACCTTTTCTTGGCGGCCATTGCCGGAGGAGAGAAGAGGGTTCACTCTCAGAGTGAAGAAAAAAGATAAACAGGTGATTTTGGATTCTTACTTGGATTTTGTCATGGAAAAAGCGAATGAAATACGCAGAAAAAACCAAGACAGGTTGCTTTATACGAATTCACGTGGGGGTTCTTTGGATTCAAGAGGCCACCCTTGGGAATCTGTGCCCTTTAAGCATCCCAGTACATTTGAAACACTGGCAATTGATCCTGTGAAAAAGGCTGAAATTATGGCTGATCTTGTGGATTTTGCCAATGGTGAATCTTTTTATAGGAGAACTGGAAGGGCCTGGAAAAGAGGGTATTTGCTGTATGGTCCTCCAGGAACTGGAAAATCTAGCATGATTGCGGCCATGGCTAATTTTCTTGGATATGATATTTATGATCTTGAATTGACTGAAGTGAATACAAATTCTGAGTTAAGGAAGCTACTCATGAAAACCAGCTCAAAATCGATTATTGTCATTGAGGACATAGATTGTTCTATCAATCTGAAAAACCGGAACACTGCAGGTGGTGGTGCGAATTCAGGTGGACGAAGAAATAACTATGATGCCTCATCCCATGGGATTGAGGATGATGGGAATTCAATAACACTTTCAGGGTTGTTGAATTTCACTGATGGATTATGGTCTTGTTGTGGGAGTGAAAAGATTTTTCTTTTCACTACAAATCATATTGAGAAACTTGATCCTGCATTGTTAAGAAGTGGAAGAATGGACATGCACATTCATATGAGTTATTGTTCATTCCCTGCACTGAAGATTCTGCTAAAAAATTATCTGGGATTTCAAGAAGATGAATTGCAGAAAGAATTATTGGAAGAATTGGAGGGTGTAACTGATGAAGCAGAAATGACTCCAGCTGATATCAGTGAACTTCTGATCAAGAAAAGGAGGGATAAAAATAGTGCAGTTAGGGAATTATTGGAGGAATTGAAGAATAGGGTCGCAAAAAAGAGAAGAAAATGTAGAGAAAGAAATGGAGATGAAGAGCAGGAGAAGAGGGCTTTGGATAATCCAAAAGATGGCTGTGATCAAGAGAAATGAGGGGGGAAATGGATGTGACGACAACAACGACGAGAAGTTCGACTAATGAAAAGGGAGATGTGGTAGTGCCCAGTAGACGATCACCATTACCTTTACTGTTGGACGGAATTATCAGATTGTCACCAGTATTTTTAATTCGTTGAGTATAAGAAATGTTTGGTAGTCCATAATAAACAATATTATATATGTATGTTAAGTGATTTGTACACCGTGCATGGTCCAGAGAGTTTGGCAATAGGCAATTCAAGTGCCACACTGCCACTTAATTTTCTTAGACAATGAACCTTTATTTAGTACAATATATGCTTCTTACATTAGATTATTTGGCTAGATTTCTTCAACAGATTGTCTTCCAACGTTTGCATCTATATATTTTTGCCTTGTATGGTCACTCGTATATGTCCTCTTATCCTACTTTTGTCTCCTTAGATAGAACATATTGGGTATGTTTTTTTTTTTTCTTCTTAATATTCATTAATTTTAGCTGGGTGATATGAAATTTCACCTAATGGCACAATGGTTTGTAGTTCTTGATTGGAAATGTTGGGCATTTAATTTAGACTAGTGGTGTCAAAGGGAGAAGAAACGACCCGCTTGAAAAAAACCTGACCTAAGGCTCAGAATGTTTGTCCCAACTAGGTCTACCTTGACAACTGCGAGCCTCTATACACCGCTGTGTGCCAATTTACACCACTCATTTAGGCAACGAATTGCAGAAAAAATTTACAATTATTTTGACAATGACAGGTTGAAGCAATTAGCATCTCAAGAGCTGGGATCAAAACTTGAATAATGGTACTGATTCTTTTGTTATTTCAAGTTGGTATATACTCTTTTAGCTCATGTAAATTGTAATTCTTATTGGAAATTATGAAGATTTTGCATATGATAACTAAATTTTATATCAATCATAAATTGGAAAAGAATTTGTAATTTAACATTGTGGAACTTGTGGTTTTGTTTCCCAGAAAAATAAAGAGGAATTTGAAGTTTAACTGTGAGTAATGTCAGTTTGAGTTATTTGATAAAGTAGATTATAAAGTTCAGTAAAATTCATAATGAATTTGAAGAAGCAAAGGAGAAACAACTGAACAATATGAAGATTTTTATGTTGGATAAAGAGAGATTTACAGTAGAAAGTATAAGACAACCTTATGATGAAAAAAGATGACATCCTTTATTTGTTTTGATTTCTAACTTAGTTGGAAAGGTAAATTTGCATCATGCATTTTAGCCTGGAGATGGATTAGTTTCTACTTTCCAGCCAACACCATCATCTGTATTGTCCATGTAAAGTTGTGAACAAGCTTCTTGCAATCCTGCGACAAATCTCGACTTGACTCAAAAGTTGTGAGTAACATTACTAGCAAGTGATTGAGGTTAATAGTTTATTATAGAATATTGTTGATTCTAGATATATATTTCATGATTTCGAAATATGAACAATCTTACAGTGGTCACATTTATGTGTTAGATGCCAACACTTATTGAACATTTTAGTGTAGTGTCTTAAAAATTACGTGAAGTGTTGTATATTATTTAAGTCTAAAAAATTCACACAATATTTTCATAAATGCACTACATTTTAATTGCAGAAATGTCCATAAACTTTAATTATTATCACATATATATTTCGTGCTTTTTTCATCGCATTCCTATTCTCAAAGTTCATTAACTAACACATCACGTCATTGATGACGATTTCTCTTAAAAAGAATCCATTAAGGAGGAGTAAAAAGACTTATTTGCTCAACGTTTAATAAGCAATAAAATAACAAATAGAAAATTGTAACTAAATATTTGTCCCTCGTTTTAAAGCACATTAATAAATTTTTTGGAAGAAATTTGTCATTAAGGACATGATTTGCTAATTAATAAAAAGTTAAGGAGAAGAATGCGATGAGAAAAATTTAGGGTCATGAACAATAAATCAAGGTTAGGGACAACCCATTATTTGAATTGGGAGATACTACACGTACATAAGAGTGTACACTCGGATTTACACCTTCCTCGCAACACGGGTATACACCTTGGGATGGACAGATATCATTTTCCATTTGAATTTCTGCCACTAAGAGATACTTCTCCTTCTTGTACTATCCATATTCTTTGTATCTCTTAACATAGAAGGAACATCTTGACATATGAGTGTGTGATTGGGAAGGCTTTTTGGTTGCAGTTAATGAAATGATTTTTACAACAAAAATATATTTTAATGAGAAGCTTTACGTATTAATTATACTATTTTTTATGGTAAGATACCGAATATATCTAGATTCTTTTTAAATGGTTGATAATGATATGTCATTTTTTTATTATTATTTTTCCTATGTTTATACGCGATAATCATCGTATTTCAAAAGTTTATGATAATATTCCCTATATTAATGTCACATTTTGATGCAATTGGACTTTAGATTTTATAGACTCGAATCGAACTTTAAAATATAGGAACTCAATCATATCGTGCATTCAATTTTTTTCTTTATAAGAATCTTTCAAGCTAAATCAATATACTCAAAACCAATCAATAAAATGGCAAAAAAATTAAAGGGTGAGACTGTGGGTTTCTGGTGAGTTTCAACTTTCAAATTGGAGATAAATGTGTTTTGGGGGTGGGTTTTTAATTGGATAGGTTTTTTTAAGTGAATTTGATTTATGCTAAAACAATTGTGCCATGTTTAATTAAAATATTGATTTTATAGGTTTCCTATAATATAGAAATAATATTTAATCAAATCATTATACCACATATATATTTGACAAATCAAAAGCACTTTTCTAGTAATGTTGTAAAAAAAAAAAGACTTAGTCTTCACGGCACTTTTTTCTTGTCAATCAAACAATCATCAACTTTTTAGTAACATCTCTTTTTAAAAATTCTATCAATAAAAGTTATACTCGCAACAACCGCGCCAAGCGAACGCTAATTAGGGTGAAGCTTTCAGGTCCATATCCATGTCCATGTCCATGTCCATGTCTATGTCCATTTCCTTTTCTAAGCACTCTACCTTTCGGCTTTCTCACTTTCCATTGTCCGGCTTAGGAATAATCCTTTCAGGTATCTATGGGCCCGTGAGTGAGATTTGTGCTGATTGCAGTCACCTTCGTAGTTCTTCACATCTGGATGGTATTAGGACCCTTGTACCCCCGCCTTTGATCACATAAAATTGCTCGCACCCAAGGCTCCATTCTTTAGAGTATAAAATTAGAAAAATATATATATATTCTTATTCGAAAGCTCACATTCTAAAAGAAGTGTTGATTTTATTATAAAAATAAAGATACAATGTCTAAATAGAATTTCAAAGAATTTATGTCAATGTGTTTGTGTTGTGTTGTGATCATACAATTATTTTGAGCACCAATTGAACCAAAAGCATCCTTCTTTTGAAGAGAGTCATGATATAATTCTCAAGAATAACTATTATTGATTTATTGAATTTTTAAATATTTATGACTCGTTTACTAAGATCGATTGAGAACAATTTTATGGAATGAAGAAATTAAAATTTCTTTTATTACTCTTTGATTCGGTTTATTATTACACATCAAGCATAACTTAAATTATTCTTAAACCATTTTTATAATTTAGCATTTAAATTAAAGAAAAAGGTGCTGCATTTCACAGCATATCCAATTGATCATTGCAACTCACAATGATATGTTCCTCCATCATGAGAATTAAGACTGGGGTGGGAAGTGATTTTCTGCCTTGTCCAAAGACAAAGACACAACAAAAGCACCCCCACCCCACCTACGTACCCACCCTACCCCTAGAGGCCAATAGGGTCATACGAATACAAATTCTAGAATACCAGTTGCTTAATTCAAACCAGATATATTCTTGTGAATTTGGAGGTTCTTGGAATGCTTTCATTAGTTGTTTGAACTTAACATTAAGTGTACAAAGGATTTTTATCTTATGTAACTTTTTAATACCATTGTTGGATTAAGGTTGTCATTATGTATTAGTTTAGTCTGAATGTTCTAACAACAAAGTGTACTCTCATCACTTTGGAACACTCCATTCTAAAAAAGGTTGAAAGGTTGAACCCCAACCTTGAGGGTTTCCCACCGTCCCGACGCTAGAGCATTGTGGATGAGGTAAATCGAGGGATGTGACTCAGCAGGCTGGGGAACAAGAACTGTCGTACTGGTGCCTACAAAGAGTCAAATTTCATACCTTGTAAGAGGCAAGAATCGAACCCTCACACTGCAGCTGTCAGCTCAATCGAAACTACCTCACTTATTTTCTTTGCACCACTGAGTTATGCCCCGACGGGACTTGGAACACTCCACTCTAGTTAATATATATCGTTGTTGATGTTGAAATTGGCGTGGCTTCAGTTAAACAGGAATTCATTGAAAACTAAGTATCGGTTGGTGAGTTAAGCAACTCAAAGGAGAGGTGTTCGGTTTGACTCTTATAGTCAAGTCGTGGTAATAATGCTAATGATCTAATAGAATTTTAAAGAAAGACTTTTAGATGTCTTCTACCTATTTAGAGTGTATCGAGTTTTCTAGATGAAAGAGAGTTGGTGCTCTATGTAAGATAGGTGAAGTTCTGTGACATATCTTGAATTTGAACGAGTCGCACTTTGTCTTGAATGTTCACATCACTGAATTTCTTGGCAAAATAGACCATATTTTACAGTGTAAAATAAGTCAACATGAAGTTAGAAACCTCCTAATCGAGCTAACATTCACCGTGCACTGGTCTCAAGTTGAATTCTGTAGACTACATATAATTGATCTAAGCTTTGCGTTGCCTTAGGATGAGTTTGGCTTCTCGTAACCTTTCACTAGAAGAGTTAGGTTCTTCTAGCTCGCTAATACTTATCAGCGACTTCAAAGGGACTCAAACTCGATAACTTTTGTCTTGTATGTGATTAAAGCAACGAGTTCGAGCTTTCTTCAAAACTATGACTCGGTTAAATGTTTATTCTCTGGTAATGATATGCCTTGATGCATTAAGTTAATAAATATTGCATCACATCGCAATTGTAACAAGAAAAACTTGCTTATTTGATAAATAAAATAGTGAAAATAAATTGAACTTCATTGTCGAACTTTTCAAGATCTTCTCTGGAACTTTGAAAATTTGAATCGGAAGTTGATGGCTTGTGGTAAAAGTAAGAGAATAAATTATATGCCTATTCCTTAAAGCGTGTGCTCAAAACCAAGAACTCATTCCTTTGCTTTAATCTTTCGACAATTAAAAGAAAAAGTTCCATAAAATGTACCGTTCAATTTTAATAAGGAAAAAAATACCCAAAGTTCCATAAAATCGAAATTTGTCTTTTGAATTGTCCCTCTCAAAATTCATAAAGATAAGTCGTTTCATAATTTTCAACGGTGGAAATGGAAGATATGCATTATTCTTGTAGAAGTTGAAGAGAATCGATGGCAACTAATTGTTTCGATAGTCAAAAGAGAAGGATCTTAGACTAAAAATGTACTTCAACTCAACAATGGCCATGATATGAGAATCTTGGACTGAATTTACTATCAAAATGCATAAACTCTGTCCATTGGTATGATAAATGTTTGATTTACAGAGAAACTGAAGCTGGATTCCATAAGAAATGCAAACCATATATTCGCACAAACATAGTAGAAAGACAAGTGATTCCTTTCCCAATAATGTATCTGTCAAATTGGAGAAAATATATGTTCACATAACTCAATCCAATTGTTCTGGCTATAATATATCGTACCTTGAATCGGCATGACAAAACTTTTGGGACATGCATCTTATGTAATTCACGTGAACCACATGGAACTAACGACCAAACAGCTCTTTGGCCTTCAGGGTCTTTAGGAGACATTAAGCTTTCTATAGAAGATCGTTGGCCCTCTGGACAGCACTGGGTACAATTCTTTATCACCCTCTGATGTAAATCCCGTTCTCGATGCACGAGCACTTGCTTAAATTCCACTTAAAGTTTACGAATGATTGCAAGGCTAGCAGGCTTGCGAACTGGTGAATCGTGCTGGCCCAAATCACATTAAATGAGGGTTGGTCCAGCCTAGCACCTGCCCTGAAAAATGTGGCCAGAAAAGCCCAATTTGCACTTTCAGCCCAAAGAATAATGTGACATAGGATATAGGGAAGTTTATATAAATCCTGCTTTTACTCATACACATTTCAAAATTAAGGTTTAGATGTTTTAAATTTCAAAAATCAGGTTTTTATTTAAATTTATTTATGAATTGCTTAATTAATTATATTTTTTATTAATAAATATATAACGGTCACAGATCCATACAATTTGGTCACAATTCAAAAATTTAAAGTCA
>CAIGRM010257408.1:0-12559 GCA_903798335.1 Fraxinus albicans
TGAAACTGGAGATATGATGGACAAACTGATGAATATGAGATATGATGGTACAAGTGGTGTTAGAGAACATGTTATGAAGATGATTAATATATCTTCTAAATTAAAGGCTTTTAAGAATTCCATTGCTGAGCCTTTTCTGGTCTATCATGTTCTGAATAATCTTCCGAGCCAGTTTAATGAGCTGAAGGTTGCTTATAATACTAAAAGAGATAAATGAGATTTAAATGACCTTATTACTGTATGTGCCCAAGAGGATTATAGGTTGAGGCGTAAAAATGTCGAAACCGTGCAATTAGCTTTTCAGCTACCATAAAACAAGAGTTTTTTTATAACCATAAGTCTAAATTTCACAAGGCCGACAAGTTACACCGCAATCAGCAGAACAAAAATTGTGGAGATTAGACTTCGGTGGTCCCAAAGGAGTGATAAAGAAGAATGATCAATGTAAGTTCTGCAAGAAGAAGGGTCATTGACAGAAAGATTATTTTAAGTTCAAGACTTGGTTGGAGAAGAAGAAGAGTTCCGCAGGGGTTCACAAACAAACAGAGGCCAAGTGAGAATGAAGTAAGCCTGTACATTAAGAATGGAGTTCAAGTGAAAGTTGAATTCATAGAAGTAGTGAAGTTGTCTTTGGAGTCAGGTTTATCTCTTGTTTTAGAGAATACTGCTTTTGTACCGATAATGAGACGGAATTTAATTTCTATATCGAAACCTGATGCTTCTGGTTTGTTCTTTTAATTTTGGTAATGGAATGGTTAAATTGTTTGATGATTCTCGTTTGATTGGAAATGACCTTTTATGTGATAATTTATATAAATTGTCTTTAGCTTCTTTTGGTGAAGTCTCTTGTGTTCCCAATGTGTCAAAAAGGTCTCTAATTCGTGATTCATCATCCATGTTGTAGCATAAGCGATTGGGTCACATTTCAAAGAATATGATGGAGAGATGGGTTAAAGTTGAGATACTTTACTCTCTCGACTTCTCTAATTTTGACACTTGTGTGGATTGTATAAGGGGAAAATTGACTAAATCCACTAGGAAAGTTTTCACTAGGAGTGATAATATTTTGGACTTGATACATACTGATATTAGTAGACCTTACCTTCCACCATATGTGGGAATAAATATTTTATAACTTTCATTGATGATTCTCTCGATATGGATATGTTTACTTGATTAAATTTTCAAAATGGAAGTAGAGAAACAAAGTGTGAAAATCATCAAAGTTGTAAGATCTGATCGGGGTGGTGAGTACTATGGGAAGTATGACGAGTCTGGTCAAAACATGAGTGATTTTGCCAAATTTTTACAAGAGTGTGGCATAGTGCATCAATACACCATGCCAGGAACACCTGAACAGAATAGCATTTCTGAAAGACGTAAAAAGACATGATCAAGAGCATGATGAGTAGAACAAATATGTCAGAATATCTATGGGGTGAAGATTCGAAAACCGCTATGTATATTTTGAACAGAGTTCCGAGTAAAGTTATTGCAAAGACACCTTTCGAGTTGTGGACATGACGTAAGCCAAGTTTGGCTCATTTTAGAGTTTGGGGATATCCAGTTAATGTGAGAATTTATAATCTATTTGAGAAGAAATTAGACCCAAAATCCACTCATGGTTACTTTATTGGGTACCCAGACAGATCAAAATGATATAAATTCTATTGTCGAAACCGTGGCACCAGAATTGTTTAGTCAATCACTGCTAAATTTTTGAAAAATGATTTTGGTGACAGTGGAAGAAATTTTATTTATCTTATCCTGTATGTTGATGACATTTCATTTGCTAGTAGTGACTTGAGGTTACTTCATGACACAAATAAGATGTTATCTGCTAATTTTGAGATGAAAGATCTTGAAGAAGCTACATATGTGCTTGACATTAAAATATACCGTGATAGAAATCGTGACGTGTTGGGATTTTCTCAGAAGGCTTATATACAACGTGTTCTGGAAATATTCAATATCCAGAAATGTGTACCTGGTGATGTACATATCATAAAAGGGGATAAGTTTAACAAAACTTAATGTCCCAAAAATGAGCTAGAAAGAGAATCTATGAAGATGATTCTTTATGCTGGTGCTATGGAGAGTATGATGTATGCTCAAGTTTTACTAGATCGGATATTTCTTATGCAGTCAGTGTTTTTTTAGTAGATTTCAGTCGAATCTAGGAGAAGAGCATTGGAAAGAGGCTAAGAAAGTTATGAGATACTTAAAATAAACTGAAAGTTACATGCTCACTTTTCAGCGTTCAAATCACATTGAGATGGTAGGCTACCCAGACTCAAATTTTGCTAGATTTTGCTGGATGTCAGGAATATTTGAAATCAACCTCAAGTTATATTTTCATGTTAGCTGGTGGTGCTATCTCATGGAAAAGTGTTAAGTAGACTCTAGTAGCATCTTCTACTATACAGACTAAATTTGTGGCATGTTATGGAGTTACAATTTAAGCCGTTTGGTTAAAGAATTTTATTTCTAGGCTGGAAGTTGTTGACTCCATCTTGAGGCCAATCACTATTTATTGTGATAATAGCGCAACCGTATTCTTTTCAAAAAACAATACAAGTTCTAGTGGATCAAAACACATTGACATCAATTATTTGGTGATCAGAGACAGAGTCATGGAGCGTAGACGAAAATAGAGTATATTAATGCAGAAGTGATAATTGCAGATCCTTTGCCTAGGGGACTTGCTTCTAAACTTTTTATGATGTATGTTGCTAATATGGGTATTGTGGAAACCTTTGATATTTTTGGTTAGAGGGAGTTATTTATGTAAGAGAACTACGATTTGACTTGATCCCTTCACGGGGTAAGTAGGCAACCTATATGTTCTTCGGGTACAGTCTCTTCCAATAATAAAATATATCTTCCCCTATCCATAAATTATTTTGAAACCGATATGAATTAGCACAATTTTTAATCATATTTGGTGCTAAGTTTATACTGCATATTACCACGTTGGTTGTAGAATGGGGATCCATGTCGATAAGGATGTTTACATTTGTAGCTGTGGAGTTACATCGTTTGGTTGGTGTAATGACTTTCATGTTCAATGTTGACATTCTTGTTGGACCGAATCATGTTGTGTAAGATGTTATCATTGTAGCTATACTTCTATGGCCACCTATGTACTCTGACTCGGAGGTTAAAAGTTTTATAGCAATCAAATGTTTGCCCAAGTGGGAGAATGTTAGAATAATTCTATTATGTGGGCTTCTATTTGATTGCAAATTTTACGGGTTAGATGTATGGTTTGCAATGATACTGTGATTATGCCAAACATGTTAGTGATTACTTGGGCCATTGTACACTTTATATGCTATATTATTATAATGTGGTAATTTTAAGTATGTGGGCCGGAATTAAGTAAACCCTAATTAGGGTCAGAGTTAATAATGAGCCGACTTTATGATTTCCTATATAATAACTAGGTTCCCTCTCCCCTCCATGTCATTTTGGCTTGCTCCTTTGACGGCTGATTATTTTTGAGGAGTAAGGAGATGAATATCTAGCTGGTAATATCCATAAAAATGTCTTCCGCATGTATGAATTTCAATCTATCAATTCAGCATACGTGATTTTTGTTCTTAGCATGATAATTAAATAATTACAACAATATGTGCCAATGAACCTGCAAAATGCTGATTTTTTTATTTCAAATTCTTCCAGAAGGCCTCAAAAATTTGATTCTTCATCTTTTAACAGGTTGATGAAAATTCAAAAAATTCTGCATGGGAAGCCATGGAATATGAGGTAGATAGCCACGAAATTTTGCCCAACGTCCCCAAAGATAGACCTCTTCAGAGAGGAATAGTAGAAACAATACATGAAACTGAGTCAACAATTGTGAATTCCCTTACCCAGAAAGGATTAAAGATCACAGCAAATCCCCAACTTTTGAACTAGTTCTAGCTAACACACGTGGTCATTGTTGGCTCTGGCTGTGGTGGTGGTGTTGCAGCCGCAGTTCTTGCAAGTGTCGGCCATAAAGTTATCGTCCTCGAGAAAGGAAATTATTTTACCAAGACAGATTATTCTGCACTAGAAGGGCCTTCCATGAATGAACTGTATGAAACTGGAGGAATTCTTGCAACTTTGGATGGAAAAATGACAATCTTTGCAGGATCGACGGTAGGGGGTGGCTCGGCCGTTAACTGGTCGGCCTGCATTAAAACGCCACAGTCTGTGCTACGAGATTGGGCTATAAATAAAAAAATTTCTCTATTTGGAAGTCCTCAATATGTTTCTGCAATGGATCAAGTGTGTGAAAGACTAGGTGTCACAGAGAATTGTGTTAAAGAGGGGTTTCAGAACGAAATTCTCCGTAAAGGGTGTGAAAAGCTCGGGCTTGAAGTTGAGTCTGTACCCCGGAATTCATCAGAAAATCACTATTGTGGTTCTTGCTGTTATGGATGTATTAGAGGAGACAAGAAAGGAACTGATACAACTTGGCTGGTTGATGCTGTAAATTGTGGTGCAGTGATAATAACAGGATGCAAAGCCGAGAAATTTATACTCGAAAAGAGCAGGCACGGAATTAAACGGCAGAAGAAATGCTTGGGAGTACTTGCAAGAAGTACAAATACAGATATCAGAAAAACGATACGAATTGATGCTAAAGTCACAATCTCTGCTTGTGGTTCTCTCTTGACACCGCCTTTAATGATCCGTAGTGGTTTAACGAATAAGAACATTGGACGGAATCTTCATCTTCATCCGGTCTTGATGGCGTGGGGGTACTTCCCTGAGTCTATTTCAGATATCAAGGGAAAAGTTTACGAGGGAGGTATAATCACATCGATGCATAAGATCGGTCAAGGTCCATCCAACGAAAAAGCAATAATCGAATCTCCTATTCTAGGGCCTGGATCATTTGCAGCTCTGTGTCCTTGGAAGTCTGGAGTAGACTTTAAGAACAGGATTGTGAAGTATTCAAGAACAGCCCATCTGTTTGCAATGATAAGAGACAGAGGAGCCGGAGAAGTTACTGCAGAGGGAAGAATCAAATACAAATTCCATACACAGGATAAGGAAAATATTAAGGTTGGAGTACGTCAAGCTTTAAGGATTCTAGTAGCTGCCGGTGCTGTTGAGGTGGGCACTCATCAGAGTGATGGACAAAAACTCGAATGCAAAGGAATTACAGAGAAAGAATTGGACGAGTTCTTGGACACGGTTATTGCACCTGAAGGGCCTAAATCATTTGTCGAGAATTGGACAACATACTGCTCTGCTCATCAAATAGGAAGCTGCAGAATGGGAATTAACGAAAAGGAAGGAGCAGTCGATGAAAATGGGGAGAGTTGGGAAGCATCGAGATTATTTGTTTGTGATGCTAGTGTTCTTCCAAGTGCGCTTGGCGTCAATCCTATGATAACCATTCAGTCAACAGCATATTGCCTCTCGAATAAGATAGCTGAGATGTTGAAGAACGAAAAGTTCTAAGTTCCTATTCTACGAGAGCATATCTATTTATCTTCAATTTCATGTTTCTTAAAACTTTCCGGTTTCCATTCAGTAGATCCAAGAAATGAATAGAGTATCTATACCTCCAGGTCTGGTTTCCTATATCAGAAACTTCTATTCTTCTTGTGATTATTATGTGTTCATTCATGTATAAATCACTTTGCAACTAAGACATACATTTCTCTATATAAAGTACTTTTAATTAAGATGGAAATCTCCAAGTACAAAACGAGCTGGAGGAAGAAAAAGCCTTTATCATCCACCGTGAGTAGCTTTTGCCTCCATTTCTGTTTTTCTCATAGCAAACAAGTAATTTATGTGGTCACCGTTGCTGGGCCGGCAGAACTTTTTAGTAAATGCTCCCTAGCCGCCTCCTTAATACTCGAATCCCATGAGTGTTTGTCACTGTAAAAAGGACCAAACCTCAGGTGAGTGAGACTCTTTTAGCCGTGGGATCCTGACAAGTCTGGGCCGTTGAATGTCATTTACTGTCATTAATCTTGATGACAAATGACTTAATTTATTGTTAATTTTGGTTGTTAGATAAAATTCGAGAAAAATTGGGTGAATTGGAAGAAAGGAAGGAAAAATGGGCGAAAACGAAAGAAATTCGAAGTTCAGGCACCAAAATTCAAACATTTAATAATTGATTCAGACAATAACACGATGATTGAAGATCATATATGTCAATTGGATGCAACTGGAAGTCAAATGAGTGAAATATAGTTAAAGTATTTTCACAAATCAATTTTCAACCGAAAAAGTTGTACTTTGGATTTTCGGCCTCAAATTGAGACCCATTTTTCGGGTAGTAAATGTTTGAATTGGAAAATTTCTAATCCAAAAAAATTATATCACTTTGAGTTATCTTTCTAACGTATTTTGAATCACCTCAATCGGATATCAGGAGAGAAAGTTATAACCAAAATATCAAAAGTTAATTAGGGACAACACCACACGAATCGACGCTTACACGGTACCATATTTTCACCAACACGAAAGCCATTTGGATCAACGGCGCACGCGAGGTAGTTATGCTAGTGTGTGTACACGTGCTATTTCTGCAAATGAATCAGCAATTTCCTTTCGCGGTTCTAACTTTTTTGGAATCCAATTTGGATGCAATTTTGTCCTATTTTCTAACACTTATAAATACAATCAAAGGCTACATTGAAAAAATCTCTCTTGCCCCTTCATATACAATAATATCATCAAATTCATCATCAACAAGAGGCCAATTCATCAGTTTTGAGAGAAAAGATCAAACCTAGCAAGGAATTGAAATCAATTACATCAAGATTTTGAAGAATTCGGCATTAGACTTGAAGATCAACATCTTTTGCATTCTATCATGATCGGGTGATATTTTTTTATTATTCTTCTTGTAATTTATTTAAAAACATGTTAGGCTAGATATTTTTTTGTATTGGATGGTGATGGACCATATTATTTATTCGTTTTAATTCAAAACTGGTAATTAGTTTATTTTTTGCATTTCTTAACTAATTTTGTATACTCGTTGCATTATTTAATTGATTGGCCACCAATTAAATAATTAATTACTTGTTGTAGTGTTGAGAGACCCACAATAAGTTGCGAAAAAGTTAACATATGTGTAATAGATATTAGAAATAATGTTTATCTCGTGTGCAATTATATAGATAATTTAAAATTTAATGCATTTTAACCATTCGAATTTGGGTTAGGAACATATTCGGGTTGTGGTTAGGATATTTAATTTGTCTTGAAAAAGAAATTAAATTCATTATCTTTATCGATGTCAAGAATGCATGAAAAGAACTAGATTACAAATCAAGAATTGAAATAGATAACATTAAGCAGACTCTAAATCCAATACAATCATCCATAATTTAATAAAAAACTCTAATTTTACCGATTTCTTAGATTAATTTAGAATAATCATAAAAATCAAATCTCTTTCGTTTATGAATTCCATAAAAAGTAGTAAATTTTAATTGAATATATTGCATGTGGGATGATACTTTCAACTTAATCTATTACTTGTAAATGATCACGTAGGTTTACGGATTTCGCACGATCAAATTTTTGGCGCCATTGCCAAGGAATAAAATATTTAATTTGAATTTATTAATTTATATTTATTTTGTTTTAGGCTATTATTTACACATCTAATCTCTCTTATTTCATTAATGGATTTTGAAAAATGTAAATTAATCTTGAGGGTGGAAGTAAACAACAAAACTTCACAATGAATGCTCTACTCAAACAACTACATGACATTGAAGAGTGCAAAAGGATAGACCATGGGAAAATTAACAAGAACATGAAGGAATAACGGGGTAATTGTTGGGTGAGACAACAATGAAAATCTTATAATGTGGAGACTCAAAGATGAATTAAAGATCAACTGCTAGTATAGCCAATGCAAGACTAAAAACTCTCTTTTCAAACCACCATAAATAACCAAAATAATAGTCAAGTTAAGGATTTACAAACCCTTATTAGGAGATAACCTAATTTTTTTTTCTCTTTTATTTATTTTGCATTCTAAAATATAGGATTTTTAGTATAGGGTATCTTCATTCACATATTTTCCTTTAAGGTGTATATGACCTTACTATAAATTGTTTCATATTATGATTGATTTTTATTATTTTGAAGGAACATTACACCTGAGTACATTGGACAAGGGAAAAAGGCATAGTAAGTGAGCCATCACTTTCATGCCAGTTCATTCAACACTTGCAGATTTATACCACGAGAGTATTTAGTTCCCTTCTCTACCTTTGATTTTTGTATATTGCTTGTTATATTTTTAGATATTGAGGGCAATGTTTGTTATAAGTTTAGGGGTGGAAAAACGTCAAGTTTGTATTTGTTTTTACTGTTTTGTGTGCTTGTTCGCATGTTAAAAAAAATCCAAAAATTTTTAAACAAAAAATTTATATTAAGCTTTATTTTTATTTTTGTACGCTTATGTATGTTAGATAAATTTGCCTATTATGGTACGTACATTTGGAACTACGTGTGAAATTGTAAATTGTGAAAAGGTTACTAGTTAGGGTTGATTTATGCTTATTCATGTGAAACTTGATATTTTTGTGCACAACATTTATGTTTTGGATCATGAATGACTAGTTTGATTCAAAATTTGAATTGGTTGACAAAAAATTAATTAGTAGACCTTAGATGTAAAATTTAAATAATCACTAAATTATACATTCTTAAATCAATTTTAGAACAATTTGGGGTGAGTGAACTGTTGTAGAGACTAGGGAGACATTGAGATGAATGCAGATTCCTTGTGTGCTAAATTTTGTATGGATTTTCTAAGGTTAATAAGATAAAATTTGATGAAAATCTTAAGTTAGAAGTTGATTTTTGAGAATTAGTGTTTAATAAGGTGCATTGAACTAATTATTATATGAATAAAAAGAAAAGAAAAAATATTTCCTCATTGTAAAACTTCTATTCACAGCTTTTATTACTCGAATGATTAAGTTTGCAAAGGTATAACCTGATGCCTTATGGTCATCTAACTTAAGAATTATCAACTAAAAGCTCTCTATAAGGATCACACATAAGATACAAAAAAAAAAAAGATTATTACATGCATTGATTAAGTTCCAAACATTTATTTGAGAGAATTACAAGAGATTATTAGATTAGTTGATTCTTGGAGGTTGAAGCGGTAAAAAATAAGGAGAATACTAATTTGTTGATGTGTTGAGCTGCAATTAGTAAGATCTAATCAAACTAGAGAGTGTGATGATTAGTACATAAATTCAATCTTAGATCACAACATATGAGATAATGAAAAGGATAAGTTTAGGAGTGTGAATCTTACGAGTGAAAAAATGAAATATTTGACTATTGAGGGTTGAGAATTGAATCACTTTATGAATTTGTGATGTTTTACATGAATTTTCAAACACACACACACACACACGTCGATTTTGCATTGAGCGAGTATGAATTAATTTTAGCAATGTGGTTCTGTAGTAGTTTATAGTTTTGATATATAAATTTCAATCCTGAGACCAAAGGCAGATTATCTAACCGTGTTTGTTTTTTTAAAAAAAAATTATTTAAGTCAAATTTTATTTTGTTTGAGTACAAACAACTGTTTAGTTTTGGTGTGTTTGACAAGTGTTTGGGGTTGTTCTATACACTTATCTGGGTCTTTAAATGTAATTAATTGTAATTAATCTTGATGACTTATGGCTTAATTTATTATTGATTTTGTTTGTTAGGTAAAAGTCAAGAAAATTGGGTGAGTTGGAAGAAAGGAAGGAAAACAGGTTAAAATTAAAAAAATTCAAAGTTCGGGGACCGAAGTGTAAACATTCAATAGTTGATTCAGACCATAAAATGATGATTGAAGATCACATATGATCAATTGGATGCAAATGGAGGTCGAAGGAGTAAAATATAGTTAAAGTATTTTCACAAATTAATTTCCAACCGAAAAAAGTTATGTTCTAGATTTTCAGCTTATGATTGAGACCCATTTTCGGTTAGTAAACGTTTAAATTGAAAATTTCCATTTCTAGAAGGAATATACCCGTCTAGTTATCTTTCCAAATTATTTTGAATCAACTCAATCGGATATTGGAAGAAAAAGTTATGATCAAAATACCAAAAGCTGCTCAGAGACAACACCACACGAATTAGCAAGTGCAGTAGCCTATTTTCACCAACCCGAGAGCCATTTGGCTCAACGGCGCGTGCGTGGTAGTTATGTTGGTGAGCACAGAGGCTTTTTGTGTCAATGAATCAACAGTTCCCTTTCACGATTCGAACATTTTGAAACCTAAATTGAACGCAATTTTAACATATTTTTTGGCTGTTATACAAAATAAGGACTGCACATTGAAAAAATATGTATTGCCTCTTCACACACAATAATATTATCGAATCTATCAAGAACAAGATGTCAATTCATCAATATGGAGAAAGAAGATCAAACTCTAGAAAGGAATTGAAGCCAGTTACATTAAGATTTTGAAGAATCCAATCTCGAAATTGAAGATCAACATCTTTTGCATTCTATCAAGATTCAGGTAATATTTTTCTATTATTTTTCTTGTAATTTATTTAAAAATACATTAGGCTAGATCCTTTTTGTATTGGATGTAGATAAATCATATTGTTTATTTGTTTTAATTTAAGACTGTAATTTAATTTATTTTTTGCATTTCTTGATTAATTTTATATACCCATTGCATTATTTAATTGATTGATCATCAATTAGATAATTAATTGCTTGTTATAGTGTTGAGAAACTCACAATAAGTTTAGAACACAGAAAAATTAATATATGTGCAATAGATATTAGGAACAATATCTATCATGTATGCAATCATATAAATAATCTAAAATTAAATGTATTCTAATTATTCGAATTCTGGTTAGGAATATATTCGGGTCGTGGTTATGATATATTTTATTTGTTTTGGAAAAGAAAGTTAAATACATTAGGTTTATAGATTGTAAAAATGTATGAAAATAATTAGATTACAAAATAGGAATTGAAATAGATGACAATAGACAGACTCTAAATCCAATACAATCATCCATAATTTGATATAAAATCCTAATTTTATCGTTTTCTTAGATTTATTTAGAGTAATCATAAAAATCAAATAGCTTTTGTTTACATAATTCGAATCCCATAAAAACTAATAAATTTAGATTAAATTTATTCTCTGTGAGACGATACTCTCAATTTACTAAATCTATTACTTTTCAACGATCCCCGTATGCTTGCGAGTTTTGCACGAAGAGATCTTTTTGTCATCAGTTTCTCTTAGCTCGCGTATGGCGTCGCTGTTTATGGCGGAACTCTTCTGTGGCCTTCTCCTGCTCGTCCAAAGCTTCCTCCACAGATTTCATAGTTTCCTCAAGCCCCCTGACATCTTTGAGATGCATGAGGATTATGTTGGATATATGCCCAAGTGTATATATCGACTTGATTTTTCTTGTACATATAAAATGTGGATTTATATTATTTAAACAAGTATTCAAGCATTTAACATTTGAGCAAACAAAAAATGTGCGTTTATCACTGCTGTTATTTTAAATTTAGCACCAAATTAAGTTGTTTAAGTGCGGAAAAATTCAATTTATAAAGTGTTCAAAATTAATTGTCTACGATTAGTAGATAAAGTCGAACACTTTATTTTAAAACAGCGTATTATCTTTATCAAAGTTCATCTTGACTTTGGCAATACTAATGATGTGAGTTGCATGAATTGGACAAGATCACGTAATATTTAATCTATCGTAATTATCATACATAATTAATTATTTTTTACAATCGAAGAGATACATGAATCTAAATGAATTATGAACTGTAATTATTAATTCAAGTTTTTTTGAGGTGACAAATAGTGATTAAGTACGTAGGTAATTGGAAATCAGATTGAACTAATTAACTTACATCTTTTAGTGATATGGAACATGTCACCTAATTTATAGGAACGATTGTTGTCCCAAATGTTTTTTTGACGAATAATTTAATGAGTGCAGTAGTTTAACAATGAGATTGTCATACTCTTATTTGAGATATAGTGCATGTTTAAGTCACATTATTTTTTTCATTCTCTTTCTTCTACTCATTTTCAACCACACATTTTTCAATAAAATAATATTTTTAATCATATCAATAACATTTCCTTTTTTTTCAACCACATATTCTCCATCACATCACTTCAAAAAACTGCATTCTCTCATTTTAATATGTACCAAACACACTCATAATCACAAAAATGTGAAGTGAAAAATAGGACTGGTGTATTGTCATTTGGAGTTGACGGAAAAATATTGGAGAAAAGTTGGAGGTTCGAAGCATTCATTTGCTGTACAGCTCAAGTATTCTGTTTGTTGCATCGATCAAAAACGTGTAAAGCTTGCTTTGATGGTAATGCATGGAACACCAACGTGTGTAATTAGTTAAATACGTACTTTTTGAAAAATAAATAAATTATGTTACTAATCAATTAGCAATTGATAAGTGTAGTTTATACACTTATTCGTGATATTTTATTACCTTTTGGATTAAATTCTACCCAATTTATATTATATTGTGTTTTGT
>CAIGRM010257460.1:0-12342 GCA_903798335.1 Fraxinus albicans
TTATTTATGAATTTTTCCCTATTTATAATGTAGTATTTTTAAATATGTGGGCCGAAATTAAGTAAACCCTAATTAGGGTTAGAGTTAGTAATGGGCCGACTTTATAATTTCATATATATATGGCTAGTTCCCCCTCCTCTCTATATCGTTTTGGCTTGTCCCATTGACGGCTGTTCATTTTGAAGAGTAATGAGATGAAGATCTAGCTGGTAATATTCATACATAACAATGTTTTTCGCATGTATGAATTTCGAACTACCAATTAATTTATATGATTCTTGTTGTTAGCATGATTATTGAATTATTACAACAGTACCCTCAACTTCAAATTTGTTGCTTGAAAAATAATGCCCCATTTCATCAGTTTCATCAACTCTGTTCCAATCAAGATCAAGTGCTACGGAGCCACGAGCTTGTGCAACACCTATGCACTCATTCAGTGTCATACCAAGATTATTTATGAAATCAGATGTAGAATTGACCACTAACTCAGAATCTCTAGAAGCCATGTCCCCGAGAACTTTTGCATCTGTCACATTTAGATCGATTTCCAGCAAACAACTATATTTGCCCTTGGTTTTTGAAAAGAAAATTTGATTTTTGTGTTCAGTTAACAGAGCAATTAACAGTAGTTGAATAGAAGGATCTTTTTTGCAATGAAATGCGAAAATTAGGGTGAAAATGTTAAACAATGAAAGGTAAGGACATTTTGTGTTAATTATCCATAAAATAAGTAGGATTTATTGATATTTCAATCAACAAGTTTTGACTTCTGTGTTCTAATAACAACATAGAAATAAGATAAAAATCTTATCCTATTGTTTTTCAGTAGCTGTAGTTAATTAATGTTGATTAAGCCCCTATTTGATAACCAAAAACTTTTTTTTCTATATACTCATTTTTAATCATATATTTACACAATAAAATATTCTATGCGTAAATTCAAAAAAAAAAAATTCTTACTTTTTGACCACATATTTTTTTAAAAATCACTGTTCAAAACATTGTTTTTTCTCAAATAATGATCATCAAACATTTGCTAAATAATAATTCGTTATAAATTTATACTCCTATTCTTGATCTAGTTTAGTACATGTCGCTATGCACTTAACTAATGAATCTAACTTTATTTGAAATCCCAAACTCTAATGTGACAGGCTAATTCTATAGTATATAAATATTGGATAAAACTATTTGTACATAATTTTCCTTATTGAAAATGTTACACCCTCTCACATGTGCGCGAGGCCCGCGTGAATGAAAAACTCTCAAAAATATGGTCCACACATTCTATTGTGAGTGTAGGTAAAAGATTATGTAAAAAAAATTGTGTACGTGTAGCATTGCCCATAAATATTTACACTCAAGATACAGTAAACTACCACCTTGCTAACAATAATGTATTGTAGATCTCAAAAAATTAACCAAGGGAGTATTTGATTGTCAATATTTTCCATGTAAAATATCTTTTTCCACCAAAATTTTTACCTTTATACTGTTTGATTGATATTTTTTTCATGGAAAATATTTTTCTAATTTTGGTCACGTAATCATATTTTCATTGAAAATGAAGAAAATATTTTATTTAGGGAAGTATGATTTTTTGTTTATTTATTTAACGTGATAATTCTAAATTTACCATTTTAACCCTTTTAATTTAGTTAAAATTGGTCAAAGTCCAATTTTCTTGGTCAACTAACGATTTTCCATCCATTTGAATTTCAGATGCATATTTATGAAAGATTATGGACATTCACTGACACAAAATGAAGGCTAATGTAAAGCTTGTAAAAATTGAAAATATTCGGAACCGTTGCTGCAATTTTCCCATAATTAAATAGATGAACAGGACGGGGGCAATGAAAAATACCTCTTCAATTTCTTTAAACAGGAAAGTTTTCCTTTCATAATTAATGATTTATTTACACATTAATAAAACAAAAAAGAAGATTTCTATTGTCGGACGCGTATTCTGGATGTATATACGAAGCACACTTCTATCAGAATAAGAGATTTTCTAGATCAAAGCTAGGGCTTTGAGTGATTCCAATCGACATTTCTTTTCTCAATATAATTATCTGAATCGGCTGTATTCGACTCTATTTTTAGCGGGCTTACAGTGAATAAGGCACAAAGTTACAAGCTTGTAACATCGTCGATTCAGCTATAGCATCAATTCATGCGATTGGTATGCGATTTAATCTTCATTTGTTTTCCTTAAATATAAATCAAAATGTGTTCCTTCTTTATAGTTGGTGTATTATCTGAATTATTAAAACATTTAAACTGATTTTCGTTGAAGTGATCGAATCATGGAAATCTAGTGGCTTTTACGAAAAAATTGTGATCTAAGTTCCGGGTTTAGTGACGAATTTGAACTTGTGAATGAATCACGGTTTTTTTTTTCTGACTCAGTGTTTGGCTATTTAATAATGTTTCAGTAATAGAACTTAGTTGCTTGCTAGAGTATTATTTGCACATTGTTTTCATAGATTTGAAGCAAACTTATACTTATTCAGGAGCTCAAATAATTGCTTAAACCTTTAATATCATAACAAAGGGGAGCTTAATTGGAATTTATAGTCTTTTTTTTTTTGGGGTGCACTATCTAATGGTAAATTTATTGTGTTTGTGTTGCATATTTGCCGCTTGTCTGCTTGCTTGATCTAGGTTTTTGTTGGATCTTAAAGTTTCTGAGCATAAAAGAAGAAAATTGAGTTCTTGATGTCTCATATAATCCCTAGATCCGTTTTGAGTTTATGCATCTTTGATAAACCAAGAAATTATAGACAGGAGCAACGAAAAAATGATTCATGTTTCTGCCCATGTATCGGAATAATGGTTAAGCTACTTACCTTGCTGCTTCCTATATGGTAGCACTGTGGTGCTGAATCTTGATATGGGGTTTATGCTGTAGGAATCACCAACATTTGCTCAAGCAATGCAATCCTAAGAAATTCATTATTTTTGAATTTTTTTAATATTCAGATTTTAATTTGCAGTTGGGGAATGGGATGGTATGGGGTTCTATTGTGCTTGAGTAAACCTATATTATAAATAAAGCCAATTGTAAGCACGATGGTTATCACAGAGTAGTATTGAAGAGACAAGCTATTGAAGGGTAATAATTGCTTATTTACTAGTTCCCTAGATTCCAAGGTGGACTTCTATGGAAATGGAAACTAGAAAACATATATCTAAGTCTTTGGAAATGTGATTGTTTTGGTAGCCTTTATTTTTCCCACGAATTTGACGATAATCTGGACTATTTACTTAATTTTACATGTATACTGCAATGCACGCTTCACTTTACTATTTCTTCAATATCTAAATTTGAGTAATTTCAGGCTTGTGATGGCAAACAAGTTCAATTCAGGGGACAATAGAACACGGCGTTCTGTGTCAATTTTTATAGTAGCTGGTCTATGTTGTTTCTTCTACTTACTGGGTGCATGGCAGAGAAGTGGGTTCGGAAAGGGAGATAGTATAGCAGTGGAGATGACCAAGAGCGCAGCGAACTGCAACATCCTTTCAAACCTCAATTTTGAAACTCATCATGGCGGTGAAGCTGGAATGATTGACAATTTCGATTCAAAAGTGAAAATGTATAAGCCATGTCATCCTCGCTATACTGATTACACCCCCTGTCAAGATCAAGCGCATGCTATGACCTTTCCCAGGGAAAATATGAATTATCGTGAGCGGCATTGTCCTCCTCAAGAAGAGAAGTTACATTGCCTTATTCCGGCGCCTTATGGTTATGTAACTCCATTTCCTTGGCCAAAGAGTCGTGATTATGTTCCATATGCCAATGCCCCATACAAGAGCTTGACAGTTGAGAAGGCTATTCAGAACTGGATTCAATATGAGGGCAACCTGTTTAGGTTCCCTGGTGGAGGAACTCAATTTCCTCAAGGAGCTGATAGATACATTGATCAGCTTGCTTCTGTGATACCAATTGAAAATGGAACTGTTCGGACTGCATTGGACACTGGTTGTGGGGTATGTTAAGTATCTCTCTAACATCTAATGCGATTCTCATTCTACTCATTTTCTGAATATCCCAACAGTTTATTTCCAATCTGAGAGCAATCTTTTTGGTTAACTTTCTAACTATGTGTTATTGTGTTAGGTTGCAAGTTGGGGTGCATATCTTTGGAAGAGAAATGTTATAGCAATGTCGTTTGCACCAAGAGACTCACATGAAGCCCAGGTTCAGTTTGCTCTTGAAAGGGGTGTTCCTGCCGTAATTGGTGTCCTTGGAACAATCAAGATGCCATATCCATCCAGAGCTTTTGACATGGCTCACTGCTCTCGCTGTCTAATTCCTTGGGGAGCAAATGGTGAGAATAACATGTTAAATTACGGCTTCCCCTTATCAAAGTTCAGATCATTAACAGGCTCTTTCTCCTTCTCATGAGAAAGTTCTTATCCAGCAGTGTTTATCTTCTGTTTAATAACTTCACAGAGCAGCTTGACATACAGTCAGTATTTGGTTCGGCCTCGTTGCAGGTGGAATATACTTGAAGGAAGTTGATCGTGTTCTTAGACCTGGTGGCTACTGGGTGCTTTCAGGCCCTCCCATCAATTGGAAGACAAACTTTAAAGCATGGCAACGCCCCAAGGAGGAACTCCAGGAAGAACAAAGGCAGATTGAAGAGACTGCTAAGCTTCTCTGCTGGGAGAAGAAATCTGAGAAGGGTGAAATTGCTATATGGCAGAAGAAAATGGATGCCAATTCATGTCGTGCCGCGCAAGAAAATTTAGGAGCTACATTTTGTAAATCTGAAGGTCACGATGATGTCTGGTATGTGTCAGTTTTGTTACATGAAGAAACCATAAAATGTGAAATTCATGGATCCCATGATAGATGCATTGCAGGGCACTTTTTCTGGTGCCTTAAGTTGCATGTTCTATATAGAAACTAAAGTTTCAAAACTAAATATTTTTTGTACTTTATTTGGGTTTGGTTAGGTACAAGAAAATGGAACAATGCATTACTCCATACAACAATGCTAACAGGGATGAAAGCTCTAGTGGAGATCTCAAACCATTCCCTGAGAGACTTTATGCTGTCCCCCCAAGAATTGCTAGTGGGTCAGTTTCTGGAGTCTCCGTCGAGTCATATCTAGAGGACAATAGACAATGGAAAAAGCATGTGAGTGCATATAAAAAGGTGAACAAAATCATTGATTCTGGAAGGTACCGCAACATTATGGATATGAATGCTGGATTGGGAGGTTTTGCTGCTGCCCTTCATTCTCCCAAATTTTGGGTTATGAATGTTGTGCCCACTATTGCTGAAACAAATACCCTCGGTGTTATATATGAACGAGGACTGATTGGTATATATCATGACTGGTACGAATTTTTGTTTCATTTGTTTCAACAGTTTCTAGTGTTAATAAATTGATCATTTTTTGTGGCTTGCATTCAACTGTTTTAACCTACTTGAAATCTTTTATATTGATTTCTTTTGAGAAGAAATATGTTCCTGTTAGTTCTCTACCATTGGTATTCAATCTGTTTTGTCCTAGTTGAACTTTAGTGCAAAGACTGGTGTGGTTGACCGTGTGTAGGCCAACCTCATATTTCTACATGCTTTTGAAATGCAAATGACAAATATGAAAACCTAATCACGCTAAGAAAAAATTGTTGTCTTATAAAGCATAACCTTATTATGTCAAGTTCATTCTGGCTCACGTCAACCAAGTGTTATACCGAAGTACATGCTATAACTCATGTCATGTATCCATAAAAATGACGGGCTACAACATCTCTCAACTATACATTGTGCCATGCATAACAAGGGTTTTTTTTCCATTTTTTTTTTTTTCACTCTTTACAATCTTTGTGGTTCAGGTGTGAAGCCTTCTCTACGTACCCAAGGACGTATGACCTCATTCATGCTAATGGTGTTTTCAGCTTATACAATGACAAGTAAGTATTTCCTTGATATTCTGATACCCCTGCTTTGATTTGGAAATAGTAAGCTTTCCTATAATAAGAGCTTCAATGGTTCTGTGAAATCACGTTGGAAAGAAATAAATTTGTAGGAGTATAGTTTACATGTCATAACTTTGGTTCTCTGAACCAGCTCTATTTGTGAACATGATTGATTTCTTTTCACATGTATTCTATCATCTAACTTGGACTAATTCTAGATTCTGTTCTCTCCGGTTTGTAAATATTTTTAAGATATGCATATATGAAGAAACATGTATATACTCGATCCCCTATGACCTTAAGGACATGCATGCTCGAGTGTGGGTTGATTCAGGTCCTACTGAGGCATGCAGTTGACCTGTGAAAGATGGGTCATGGGTGATATGAAATTATTTGTCACAATGCAGTCAATGTGGTTTTTAGCTCTGTTTTTAAATTTTTGTACCATTTTTTATGTAAGCAAAGTGTGATACATTTGATCAAATTAACTTCACAGGTGCGACTTTGAAGACATCCTTTTAGAGATGGACCGGATTCTGCGACCAGAAGGTGCAGTTATATTGCGGGATGAAGTTGACGTGCTTGTCAAAGTGAAGAAGATGATAAGAGGTATGAAATGGGACTCTAAATTGATGGATCACGAGGATGGTCCCCTCGTTCCCCAGAAAATACTGGTTGCAGTTAAACAGTATTGGGTTGGAAACTCCACTTCCACGCAATGAAGGCCAATCAACAATTCTCTGATTTCTTACACAAATACCATGGGTGTCCATTGCATTTCACCACAAGAAAAGTTCATGGGGGTGATAGTTTTACCATGGAAGGGGCTCCATAATGGGGCCTGATGGTGAATACTTTACTGACTGTTGTTCGACCTTAGGTATTATAATTTATTGAACTGTATTTGTAACATAATACTAGTTATTGACTCTCTTTCAGCTTTTCTGTAGTATTTTCCAAGCTTATTGAATGGTGAAATCAAATTTTTGTTGTGAATTTGTGATGAATTCTCCAACAAGTGGCGTGTTTCTTGTCTTCATTACTCTCATTCTAGTGAGGAGAGCTTTTGACAATAGCACTGTTATTAGAAAGTTGTTTACTAATCCATAAATTGATAGTGAATATCAAATTGACTGATTGATATGTGTGCTTTTGTATAAACTTTATATTTATTTTATTGGTTTAGAATTTTGAAAGTTCTTTTTTTTTTTATATATACATTGATATGCATTTTCTTAATTTTAAAATCTCATAATGTAAGTTACACCTACTTGTAAAGCTCAATTACATTTCTTTAAAGATGCTCAAAATTTGGGTTTATCTAAAATGAGAAAAACTTCTATGACACAGTCTTTTTTGCAAATGTCGTAAAATCAGTCATTAAGATCATGACATCTTGGATTCAGATCATTCAAACCTCACTAATCAAAGTGGTAAGAAAGAAACAAAGTTGACTTTGAATGTCGACGTATCATGATTTGAATGGTTCGAGGGTTCAATTGTCATGATCTAAACAGAGTTCTACAATGTGTGCCTATAAAACCAACCTACCGAAATCATTCTCATCTAAAACAATTTATTAAGTTAGCCAAACAACCAATATTTTAAACAAAAGTGCTTTCTTTACCAGGAAGCACTTTTAGGCTTTAGAAAATCCCTCCAAACACACTTTAAGCAGGTCAAAGTGTAACATTTATATAGTCAACCTGATTCAGAACCCACCAAAGGTCCAAAGCAGGGGACAGGGATGGGGAACATGGTTCCCGACTCGAATTCCCTATACCCGCTTGAATATTTTAATCTGATATGTTGGCAACACATTTATAAACATGGGTAAATGAGTGATGAAGAAGTGACAATACTAATGGATCATATGGAATATATGGATAAAAATGATTTGATTGATTTTTTTTTTTTTTTATCAAAGTATTTATAAACACGTATAAAGGTATCTAAACATGTTATTTTATGTTTTTCAATTGAAATCGTAATTTAAAAATAAAAATAATATTACAAATAATTAATTATTAAATATATTAGTAAGTGGAGATATTTTAATCCCAATCTCACCTCCTAAAAATCTCAATTGGTGGAACGATAATTTATTAATAACTTTTTATGAGGAATAATATTGAGTTTTACGAAATGTGTAGTTAGTAAATGCGCATTAATTGTGAATATATAATTGAAATTAATATTTGACTTAAATTGAATTAAAATAGTAACTTTTTAAGTTTGACAAGAAACTTATTTATTTCGAAACTTGAGTATTTCGACGAGAATAAGAGGATAGTATAGCAATAGAAGTTTTATTTTGGGATAATTCTGCACAAACAGGGACAAAAAACAGGGTTTCATTGACAACCTGATTTGTCAGCCATTGATTGGATGTATTTTCTTTTCTTTTTTTAAACTGTGCAACCAGTGTTTGACACGTGTATCTGGTTTTAAATCCGGTCAAAAACCTGTCCTTGTAGCACTGCTCTTTTTGGTGGTTGCAAATAAAACTCTAGTTATGCCACTGCTCATCCCATCCATTGATTTGCCATCCCTACTTGTTATTAAATCCGTGACCAAGTGATAATCCATTAATAACTCAAACCAAGTGATCAGCCATGGAGAGACAATATTTAGCAATTTCTCTGAAGTTAGGCACACTTCTTAAATCCACCTTGGTTCCATCATTCAATGTTATGATAATGTCACCCCATTCGCCAATAAATCTTGGGACAACCTTAACATGGTAAAAAATTAACATTGTTAGTCACGCTCACCGCTCACGCCGGATTATTATTCAATGACCACTTTGAAACATGGTTTAGGTTTTTATCTTACCTAAAATGTTAATCACATCAAATTACTTTAACGAGTTTTGCCTACCTGAACATCTTTGATTACTTCATATGAAAAATCACTTCTGTCCTGCCCAGTTAATCCAGATATAACACTGACTCTCAAATTTGTAAACCTGTATCTTAAATAAAAGGCCCTTAGAGCTGCTGCTAGGGTTAAAGGAACCCAAAGAAGAGTGAAACCCAGTAGAAGGTTAGCTATGAGGTCTCCATAGTGGGCTCCACCGTCGAAATAAATGGTTTCTTCAGTGGCTTTTTTGGAAGCAGTGGTGGCGGTGGTGGTGGTGGAGGGCTTGGAGGAGGAAACTTGGAGCCTGGTGATAGGTCGAATGGATTTGCAGGTGGGTTTTGTGAATGGTAGCTTGGTATTTAGCTGGAGAGACTGATGGGTTATGGCAGCGGCGGTGGTCGAGGGGAAGAGGGTGGTGGAAGAGGAGGAGGTGGCGGTAGCGCACCCTATGGCCATTGTTAATTTATCCACTTTAGATGAACAGTTAGCTGATAGTTTTTAAGCGTATTTGGGATTTTCTAGTTCAGTGGCTGCATGGTGTCCACGGTGGCGTATTTTAAGCCAATCATTAGGTAGAAATTCAGCAAGATGACTTTGCGAGGATTTATTATTATTATTATTTTTTTATTAATGATATAAATAAAAAGGATTTATAAATTATTAAATATTTGCTTGATCGATGAAAAATTGTCATTAACTTCAACTTCTCTTGCTTAATTTTTATGGCTTACCTAAATTTATGGTACGCTCGGGTCACTACTATGACTTGATTTGGTATTGGTAAATAAAATGATTTATTATTGTTATATCATTCGCAGAGTTACAACATTTGCAATTACTTCTATGATAATAAGTAATATTATCAAATATTTTTTAAGACATTGTATTTACTATAATTCTTTTAATAGATGCGTGGTTATAAAATTATTGTTTTGACTTAGTTAACCTTTGTGCAAGTGATATAGATATAAAGTATGCACGGTATTAATTATTAATTAATGGAGCATGTCAAATTCAAATTGTAGACATCGATAAAAGAAATAGACATAGTTTCAACAAATTAGTACATATGTAGACGTAGTTTCTTGAATCCAGAACCAAAAGTTAGTTTCAGATATTAAAATGTTCATTAGAGATGGTTAGCTCGATTACTATGGTCGTCAATGACGAAAGATGGTGGTGAGATGGTATCTAGGGTGGTTGAAGGTGATGTGGTGATGGCGGTCGATGACTTGTAGAAAGAGAAGATGATGGTTGTGGCTAGAACCATTTGTTGAATGGGGAGACGGGTTGTGGTCCACGGTGGCAGCAAAGATTTAGGGTCAATGAATTTGTGGTGGTGCTTGAGTTTGGAGTGGGGGTGATTGTGGTGAAGGAAATGGTGGTGAGAGTTGTTTCATGCTACAGGGTCAGTGATAGTGGCAGTGATAGTAGTTGTTTCATGCTATGAATATCGTCATACAAGGAATAAAGTTCAACTTTAATGTACTAGTTACTATTAATTCGAAAGTGTAGCACAAAAGAGATTGATTGCGATTTTTATACTAAATTTAACTACGAAAGCAATAAGAATTGGATTTTATCAAATACGCGATGAATGTATTGGATTTTTGACTCCACCTATTGATGTCTAGTTCTAATTCTCGACTTATGTTAATTAATGTGATTAATGTGTTCTTGACGATCGATAATCTGATAATATTTAATATTCTCTTCCAAGATATGTCAAACCTATATTTAACATGGCTCGATTATATTTCTAATCCGAATTCATATAAAAAAAACAAGAATTTAATCATAGAATTATCACCTGCGATCTCACACGACATTAATATTTTTCCTAATATCTATTGCTCGTGTGTCAAATATGCAGTGTTCTACATATTGTGGGTTTTTAAACACTACAAATAAGCAACTTATATGTCCCAATTGTGCACAATCATTAAAGCAAACATAATTAATGCACATGAAATAGTAAACACGAAAATTAACTAAAAATGATGAGTCTTGAATTAAAAACTAAAAATAAATAGGTTTTGTCATCCATCCAATTTATAAAATTATCTAGCTTAACATTACCATATGAAAATTACACAAAAGAATAAGAAAAGTCATCACCCGAAACTAAGAAACTTGAGAAGAACGTAAAAACTTCAATTTTCCTCTTGAAATTTCACCCCAAAAGATGCAATTCCACTCCTTGAGTATAAAAATCTTTATTTTCTTCCTTTACTATGATAAAAATCGGCTCCCTTTTGTTCTGGACGTGCTCTTCAATTTATAGGATGTCAAAAAGATTGCATTGATTTGTTATCAAAATCAAATACGAAAAATCAGATTTTTTTCCCATTTTGTCATGAGGCGTGCCTACGCTCTCATGACTTGTTTGGGGTGCTTGAGGCGCCCTCAGAAGTGGTTGAGGTGCGCACGAGCGTGGTTTTGGTATCTGAACAGTTTTCAGTATTTTGTCATTACTTTCTATTCCAATATCCGATTGAAGTGATTCAAATTGAGTTAAAAAGGGATACAATTCTTCTAGAGGTATCATTTTTCCAATTCGAATGTTTGTTGTGCCAACTTTTTGACTGAAAATTGATGTGTGATAATACTTTGACTTTATTTCACCAGCTTGATTTCATTTCTCATCCAATTCACCCATAGCATATTTCGAATCTTCATCTTGAGGTCCAATGCAACTTTTGAATATTTGCAATTTAGTCTCTAAACTTTGAATTTTTTTATTTTTTTTTTTCAATTTAGCCAATTTCACCATTTTTCTCCAATTTTTCGTTATTTCTTCCAGTTCTTCATGCAATAATTGAGTTTTACCTATTAAACACAACATAGCACCTAACGTAGGCCATATTTTGTCAAAAGAACATTAAAATGCTATAATTTAAAGTCTCGAATAAGGGTAAAAAAAATACACTTATTAGTTGGTAGCAGCAGTAATGGTGTTAGTGGAATAGTGTTTTTAGGGTTTGAAGTGGAATGTGTATTGGGGTTTGGAAAAAAAAAATGTGCTTAATCATAAATGGTAGTATGAGATTTAAAAAATAAAAAATAAATATAAATAAAAAGATACCATAAATTGGGAATATTTTAACAAAAAGGTGTATAGGATTGAGCCCACGTTTGACAACCATTAAAACAAAACTCTTTTTTCTTAAACTTATTTTAAACCACATTCTCATAATAAAATATTTTGCATGTAACTTCAATACATTTTCTTACTTTTAATCATACATTTTTCCAAAAAAAATTATTTTTTCAAAATTCATTTTTCCCAAAAATGATTATCACACGGGCTAAATTTTCACAAAGAAATTTACATATTGGGCCTCCCCTCAAATGTCCGAAGGTCTACATATATCTTGGACTTAAACGACCCATTTGGACAGGACTTTATGCTAAAGTGAAATGGGAGGCCCAAATACGATCATTAAACTTTTATTATTGGGCTTTGGATCCATTATACAACCAAAATGGGCCATCCATGGGGGTTTAGGAATGGCATAATTACAAAAATCAGGT
>CAIGRM010257464.1:0-16138 GCA_903798335.1 Fraxinus albicans
TTTACCATATGCTCCAACTTTTATTTTTTTTATATGATTTTATAATTCTTTTATTTAGATTTTTAATTTTTGTGAGGCTTACGCCTCAATCCACCTTAAGTAGGGACGGATGGAGGGGCCACCCAAAAAAAAAAAATTTATGTAAAATAAAAAAATCATGTGTAATTTTATTTTTTTTACGTATTAGCCCGACCTGTAATCCGGTCCTCGATCCGTCCCTGACCTCGAGGTTTAAGCCTCGCCTCATAAAGAAAAATCGGCGCAGTACTTAGTTTCGCCTTTTTAAACCTTGGAACTATCATTGTTTTGTAACAAATAAAATCTGTAAATGGACCAGCATAGTTAACAGGATTACACAATGCAATAATTGCAGTTCAAGAACTCAACGATTGGCTTCTCTTGATAGAGTTATTCAGAAAGTAATTGTGCACCCTACCAGGTACCTTCCAGTGAAATTCTTAATTAGAATCTCTAATTTTTTGAAGTAAAAAATAAATAGATCGTACATTTATTTTCCTCATCAACTTATGTCAACTTTTTGCCTTTTTTTGGATTAAAAAAACTCAATGTAAAATAAAAACTAATACATACTCTGTTGATCTCCCGGCAGCAGAAAACAGATCTGCCCAATGTCGACCATCAGTTTTTCTTGCAACACTGACAACAACATCAAGATACTCGGGAAAGTTTCTAATCAGATCGCAAGTTTTCATCAAAAGAGAAGAATTGGCAACTGCTATCTGGTTATTGCTAGAATTTGGTCTGCAGGCAATTGTTAGAGATATGTAAGATGCTTAAAGCATTTATAAGAAATGTTCATAGAGGACAAATCGCAGTGCAAAGAGAAATTCGACCAAATTCCAAAACAGATGTCCAACCTACCACCCTCTGTAACAACCCAACATCTATGTTCAAGCCATTAATTTACATACTGTCCGCTTTGGGTGGACATATGCCCACTTACTCCTCACGGCTTTCTATTGCGTCCCCCAAGATTCGAATCCAAGATCTCTGTCCAATGAGAAACTTAAGTTGAATCCTGTTACCAATTGTGAATTTTGGGGACGCGATAGAAAGCCATGAGGGGGTAAGTGAGCATATATCTATCAAAAGCGGCCAATACATAAATTAACGGCTTGAACATAAAAGTCGGGTCATTACACCCTCCCCCATCAAAGAATGAACATAAATGTACACAAATATGCAAAAAGAAGCCATGACAGAACAATTCGAACATACGACCAATATTTTTTCTTCAAATAAGTAATTTGTTGACATGTCAATTTAATAAAGATCAATACAGGAAAAGATGCTGGAAAATTAGGTCAACTTGTCCTTTTTTTGGATCAAACATCCTCCATGACCAGTCTTCAGCCACCACATAACAAAAGGCTATCTTTTATTCAATAATCCATCCATCCATAATTGATGATTTGATCTGTCCTTAATGGTCAGACAAGTTGGTGCGTAATTTAATATTTATTTGATTTATGAGAAAGAAAACCAACAAAAATTCATGTGGAATACCACCAATTAGAAAAAACTTTCCTCAATGCAAAAGGAAAATAGATGACTACAGAAATCTTATCCAGTTGCCAGTGAATATCAAAATAAGTGTTTCAATTCTAATGTACCCAAAGAAAATGCCAATAAGTAAGGGAAGGAGGAGTGAAATATTTTGAAAGCACGAATAGAAATTTTCCTAAAATAGTTACCTGGAAATTTCAGCATCAAAAACTGTGAAGAGAAGCCACTCCAGGCAATGAGAAAAACGTGGCTTCTCTGCTGATAATTGTGCCAGGCGTAAAGCTTCTTCTATTTTATCCCTCTGCCAAACAAGCAGTGAGAAACTTTTCAGTGGCAAAAGATAACAGATAAGCAGGTATTGATATTTATTGTTTTAATTAGAAAGGCATTGTTTATTTACTACTTTATTGATCATCCTAAACTAAAAAGTCCAAATTGACCAGCCATGGGCCAATTTCAAAGGTGGTGCAGTATGCAGCTCCAGAACTAGCACTCCCTCACATGGAGCGATGTCTCTAAAATTACTAACTGCTTGCACAAATTAATAGAGCTAAAATTGCACCTGAAGGAGATGCCGAAGTAGACAATGCAATATGGTTTGTGCTTGAGGAGATGGCTCAAAACATGGAAATTCTGTACATGCTGAAAATGACATTCTCTGGGAAACACCAACTACAACACCAGCATTTGGAAGTAGACCAAGAGGGTATACCTCACGATCAAATTCCAGCTCTGGGTCCAACTAAGAAAGTACATCAAATCTCATTACTCAGAAAACAAGAATAAATTGTAATGACCAAAAAAGTCAGCTTTAACAGCAGAATAAACTATAAAGACTATCTCAAAGTTCTTGACTACCAATGACACTAACAATTGAATATCATATCAAAAACATACAGTGATAAATCACTGGCCAAAATGAAGTTTTAGGTAATTAGAGGTGTGTTTGGTTTGCTATTTTCAAACTATTTTTAGTTTTCAATTTGGCAAAACCTGAAAATGTTTTTGGTATGATATTTCTGAAAATGCATTTTCAAAAACAAGGATAAATTTTTGGCGTTATCAGTGAAAATTTGAACACACTTAAAACATGAAACAAAGTATTTCTATAAAATTTTAAAAATAAATAAATTCAAAAAGCATAATTAAAAATTATAAAAATTTCTTAAAAAATTAAAAAATTATAAATTGTATAAATTTCTTAAAAAATATAAATTACAAAAACTAATAAATAATAAATAAAAATAGTTCAAGGCTCTTAATAATATTTACACAAAAAGATTTTAAAAATATTTAAGTGAACAAGGATAAAAATATCGTCAATCCACATCATTAATTTTTATTTTTATTTCATAAACTCAATTTATTATTTATTTTAATTTTAATTTTGTAGCGAAAACAAATATTGAAAGATTCACTAACTTTAAAATGTAATATTACATGATAGTATATTAACATAAAATTATTTAATTTTTACTGAATAATCAATTTTCATTGAATAAAATGTCATAAAACAATTTTTCAAAATTTCAAATCAAACGTGTTTTTTGTTTTGAAAAATAATTTTTCAAAATGAAAAACCAAACGCGTTTTGAAAAATCTTAAAACAAACTCTCAAAATAGAAAATTGAAATGAACTTAAAACTCAGTATTGAAACACAAACCAAATGGCTGAAACCACTCATGCAGAGCGCACAAGACATTAGAGCAGTTCATTAAAGATATCTCTATATTCAAGAATCAACAAATTCAACCCCGTGTTGTTCACAAATTTAGGGTCTTCTTTTACATCTATGATTACTCAATCTAAGGAACTGAAAAATATAAGCTTCAAAAATCAATCAGATAAGTTAAAAGAATAGCTTGTGTCCTGTTATGCATGATTTGAGGTTTATAATTGGTCAGTTAATAGGTCAAGTAACTGACACAAGTTTATACCTGAGGTGCAGCAAAAGAGCCAGGTATCAAAGCTTAGACTACTTACATAATTTGGTTTTAACAGGCTTTTCTAGATCCGTCTTCTCTGCCTTATAATGAAACTCTGCGCTTCCTCCCTATATTTTGTTGGATGTGCAGAGTATAATATATTGTACACTTTTCGTGTGTTATTCTCGCTCTCATTTTTTATTTTGCGTTATTAATTGCTCTAGTAATATGGATTATTCGTTAAATCCATATCACATTTAAGTTCCAGAATCTATACTATCCTTACATCCAGATCTGTTTATCTTTAGAGCCTGCAAATTGTGCATCTTTAAGCTTCAAGTCTGCCAGTATGAAACTTGAGACAAACCTAACACTACAAATGGTAAAATGGAATCAAAGGGAATACAATATCTAACAACAATTCTTACTGTTTTATAACTGGTTCCTCACTATATAAGCGACAAGATCCACCTGATAGGTTAATATTTGGACATGAATGATTCTATGCTGGCCTAACATCCTATCGCATAGAACAAATTACAAGAGGAAAACAAAAGTAGCTCAAAGAGTTCACGTGATCATAAAACTAATACTTCAATACCTGCAAGAAATCTTCCTGCTTATAAGGATCCACACCTGGAGATGGATACCAAACCTGTAGATGAGCTTACATCCAATATATGAGACGTGTCGACTACAATAGATATTTTATCAGAAGATTTTAACTGTTTAAGAAACCTGTTACCTGCATCCCCCGGTGCCCATAGTCTAACCATGAAACGTCCTCAATTAAGTTAGTTTTCTCCTCTGATTTACCACAGGTTACCCAAAATACTTCAACAGAGTCAGTGAGCTCTCTTTCCCTCCCAATATCCAAATCAAGCAGCGAAAGTTCCCCACTCATCCTCAATATTAAACATCTAAAGACACGTGGTCAGCTATCAGCACAAGGCACCCTGAAGATCCTATCTACAGCTGTGGAAATTGAAAGTATAAATACCTGGCAGGTTCTCGGGCTAACACATCGGATGACATATCATTTCTTGATATGTACTCCTGTGAAGGCTGATCGGGGATAAAACGCATTGCAACAGGATGGCTCTTGGCAGTCATGATTGAGAGCTCTCGTACTGTAGAAATCTGTATGTCATTTTATCACTTAAAAAGGCATGATGAATAAATTTCTATTACAACTCTCATTTTCAAAATTATTAACATAGAACAGTAAGCACGTCCTTTTTGAAGCATTTTGTTACCTGTAAATCTGGCGTATTGGAAGGTATTAATTCACCAGATAATTTGACATGGTATATATGAACATCAAACGGGCGATAAGTGACAAGCAAATAGTCTTGATAAACATCCATAACGATTGGCTTTGCAAGCAATGATTTCCGACAAAGTAGTGAACTTTGATCGAGGTGATATCTTGGGTAGAAAAGCAATTCATATCTGCAAACCACCAGTCATCATGAAGGGAACCAGGTATATGCAATATATAATTTTAATTTGCATTAAAACAGCTGTATAATAGTAGGTCAAAATTCGAAAAATATTATGTCCATAAGAAAGAAAAATATCAGACGAAAACTAACAGATAAGTCAGAGTTGGGGTGGTCAGATTCCATATTATTTTCATTCTCATGTTCAGAAAACAAAATTCCATAATAATATAACTTACATTACAATTTTCTACATGTTTGAACCCTCTCTCACACACAAACTCATGCAGCGGGACATGAATCCCATGGGAAGAGAGGCACATTGTAGGATTCATGAATTAAAAAGCGAGTTGCCTGGAAAACTGATTTTGGAGGCTAGAATGGCACTTTCTAAGAACACTTGGACAAATTGTTCAGAAATATTCTTTTATTATTTCTTAAGCACGATCACCGTTCTTCAATTAGATTTGTATTTCCTTTTTTTTTCCAAACGTTTGGTGAGTTTACCATCCCATGCTCATTATGCCATCCTTGCAACTATCAGATTCAGCTCAATCTTGTCAAAATTTGTTAACATTATAGATATAGTTACTTACATTTAATTCTCCGCTCAGTTTCAATTTTCATTTTCACATAGTTTTACGTCTTCAATCTTTTGTATGATTTCAATGCCATTATTTCCCACACCATTGGATGTTATAAAATAGTACTTAACTTTTTGTTTTCATTCCATTTACTGTTTCTCATGTAGACTGGCAAATGTGGATGAACTATCAAAAGGCATACCTCCAATTCATTTACACTACTATTCTAGTATTGTTACACCATATCTACCTAACCTTGTGTTTTTCTATATCTCACCAACGAAAAAATAGCTAAAATCTAATTAACAAGAAAATCATGCAACAAAACCAACAGCCAGGTGACATTTTCAGGTCAATTAACAAGTATTTGGTAGAGAAAGGGATAATCATAAACCATTTATTGACATAATAAAATGTCGAACATTTTCAATTCCATGTAAATCGTGGAAGCTTTATCATTTACACTGGAAATCTTTATGAATATTAACTCTTACAATCATTTTCTCACACTGTACTCTCATCTCAGACAATGTTATTAGAAATTGAAAACACAGTGGTAGCCAAAGGCCTAAAGCAAGAAGCACAGGAGATGGCTAAAGTCAAAAGAGACATCTTAAAATATACAAGTCTAAATCACCAACAGTTTTACGAATTCTAGAAAACCCAAAATATCCAAAAAGAACATTCGTATTTGCATAGATTTCTCACGTGTTAGAAGAGTCCAAATAGTTGCAGACAACAACAATTTTCCCCAGCCATAACAATCCCCTGCATTGAATTTGTTGCTCCTGAGTTACATCTCCAAAAACTCTCCACCGTTTCAGCCGTATGTCATACAAGGTTAAACCATGAAGCCCAGCAACTGCCAAGTACATTCCATCCTTGCTAGCTGCCACGTGCAGAACAGGCCAGTTTTGAGAAATATAAGAAACCTAGCACCATGCGGAGTCTATCAGAAACATCGTTATAGAAAAGGAAACAAAAGGCAACTCAATGTCATTAGTAAGTTGATACATAACTGGAAGATTAAGGTGCAAGATTTTAAGTTCATTGGTATCTTCCGACTGCACAACAAGCAAACGATCTTCACCGTAGATAACCTGGCGTGTATAAGTTGTGCCAGAAATGCCTCTGTTGAGGCAGCATTTGCCAAAAGAGAAGGCAATGACTCTCTCTGAAGATCCTTCCTCAATAGCATAAAGCCTATATCCATATTCATCCCAGTGCATCAGAGAGGTGCCACCCATCATGGGTTCATACTTGTGATCCAGGTTTGGCTTAACCACAGGTGAAGAAACAGAACTCAGACCTATTTGACGGATTGTAGACATCAAACAACAGCCAGAGACCGACCAAACTGTGAGTCCTCTCAACTTCCATCCAACTGCAAAAGCAGAGTTATCAGGTGTCCATGCAATACAATTAACAGGACCCGTATCTTCCACGGAATATCTGCAGATAAGTTTGCTCCACATTAAGAGAAACATTTGAAAGCTGGAAGAAAAACTAAAGATTAAATTTATAAAGAAAATACTGGAAGTTTGAAAATGTTGATATAAAGAGGCATATTTTGCCTTCATTGAACAATTGTAGCTTTTAAGTTTTAACTGACCCATTTGCATCACCTCCTATCACAAATTCCAATGGTAATGAGAAGTGTATATGAGCATACCCTCCATGCGATTTTAGATGGAATTAAAAATTCATGTACATATTTGACTCCTTGAGGTCTTCAAATCAAATGTCAACTCTGAAATTTTCTGCACAACCTTAACTGTTCATGAGAATCTTGGCAGTAGTTCTTAAGCATCACTCAAGACCAATTGTAGTAAAATAAAAGACTATATTCTGATAGTCCTCACATATATAAGCAACGCCAAGTTCATTGTTAATAAGTGTGTATCATGTTGGACCGTCTAATGTTAAACCCTTATAGTCACACTGCAGAATTTGATAGTCCAAATTTATTGATAATCCAACATGAATTCAAGTATAGAGTGCTAAGCTGAATCACTTTGAACATTGGGTTTCAAGCTTTGATCATCTTCCTGGAGAAGGAGAAAAAATTGCAAACTACACTCAAAGCAAAGATGTTCGACAGCCAATAAATTTCTCAAAAAACATAAAGATTATAATTGTATTAATGAGGATAAAGAGTTGCTGAAAGTTTAGATCTCAAATCTTGAAGGATTCACGAGGAAAAAAGTGCATGTGAAGGCAATCTTAATTATATTCATTATTGGCCCTAATTCCATGTTTCTCAAAGAAATGTAAAAGGCTTACCCCCAATCGTACAAAGAAACAGCATGGATAAATGAGGCAGAATCTGCAAGGTCATAAAGCTCTACAACGCCTTTTCTGGTGCCAACAGCAAGAATCTGTTGCTCTGAAGCCACTGACACACATACCACATCACTTGAAGCCAACCTCCTTTCAACTTTAATAGATTCGGTGTGCTTCAGACCTTTCTTACTTACAGAACATGACACGAGTTGTCCATCAGAAAATAGCACAAAAAGCAACCTCAATGAAATGGAAAACTCAAGATTGACCACTGCAGAAGTCTCTGGTGCAAAATTGTTGGACCTGTGAACAGCTTGAATTCCACCAGAAGCCAGATCATTGTCCAAAGGATGTGACAATTTATTAGCAGCAACACTATCACGCAGCCAAACGTCAAGATTAAATGCACCGCAGAACTGTGTTTAACAATAAGAACAAGGAGAACTCATAATGATAACCAGAACTTACCCTTTTCCATTGGTTAGACACAATTTAAAAAAAACAAAAACAAAAACAAAAATCAAAAATGAAAGAAGAAAGAAGAAAAAAATTTGTCAAAATTTTCCAGCCTAAAAGAAACCAGGAAATTTTAAGTCATCGCTCATAATGAAAAAGTTTAAATCTGTTAAAAAAAAATAAAGAAAATGCTGAGCACCAAATGCACATACCTCACCCTTCCAGGATATATTATACAATGATCCATCAGAAAGTCCAATTAGCATGTGCTTATTATCACAAATAATGTTGCTCCTGTCATCCATACATGGAAAACTCAAGATCGCATTAGGCCAAAAATAAAGTAAGCTGAATGTTGTTCTAGACGTCCTTGCACAATTAAAATTTTAAAATCATATCTAGATCAAAATCAAAGTAAGCCAAATGTTGCTTCTGTCATTTATACATGAAAAATAACACAGAAAATCATGTTTGAGCTGAAAAAATCCAGTAAGCTGAAAGTGCAATGGCCCCAATGTTGCAGGATCGAACTGATCAGTCAACTTAAAAACTTTCATAGTCCTACAAGTCCATCAAATTCACTCACAGAAAGTAGCAGGAAAAAAAGGAGGTAAAGATCATTGACTCAAGATGTTACCAAACAAGGAGGAAGTATTAACACTAATTTAAAAGAGTTGTACTTTAGGGAGTTGACTCACCTCTCCACTTATACAATAATGGGATACAAAGAGCCATCGGAAGAGAGAACAATCTTAAAGTAGAAGATTATGAAAATTTCGTACTTCGGATATTAGCAGGTTTGGAATTGAATTTCATCCTTGTAGATGTTATGATCTTCCCAAGGAAATAGAGTAATAAATTATCTGCCCCTAAAAACCTCAAAACATCTTGACTCACCATATAATCTACAAAAGAGGAAAGTAAACCATGCAAATATTAAATGCCACTGAAAGAACTTTCAGAGACCGCTAGAGTAGCAATAGCAAATAGAAACATTAATCAATCAGACTCATTGGCAAACACCGCAAAAAGAAATAAGCCCAACATAACAATATAGGGAAACAAGGTCACTCGTTTATTGTGGAATGATATTCTAGCGTTGCAACACATGGATTGGGTGTTGCCGAGACGTACAGAAGACGTGTTAAAGACATGGAAGAAAAAGTTTCAAGATAAGGATAACAAACTTGTTTGGAACCTTATTCCAGGTTATATCGTATGATGTGTTTGGAGAAAAAGAAACAACCGCTGCTTTGAAAATTTAACACGGACGATGGAGCAGATTAGGGAGTTTTTTAATTTGACATTGTATAATTGGTTTAATGCAGCGGCTACTAGGCATATAGATGGCCTGCCTAATTTCATGTTGTTACTTTCTGATTTAAAGCGATAATACACTTCCTGTGTATTATGCATTGATCAATAAAATACTCAATTACCTTTCAAAAAAAAGGGTTAAATTGAGTAGAGAAGAGTTTTGCCTTAATGACCCTTATAAGCCTTGAGATAAACTAATAAAATAATTCAAAAGAATATAAAATTAAAAATATATCCTCATGATAAACCATAAACCATCTAAGAAAAAACCAAATAAATCTAATCAACAAAATCAAAGTCTGATTTGCAAACAATTCAATTTGCGAAATAAACATAAAACGAATCAATAAAGTAGCAAATGATAAGTTCTAAAATTAGTAATCGCATAACAAAATTGTAACCTACTATTGGAAGTACAAAAACCAAGGAGTCTCCTACATCATTACTACTAATAGAATCTTTAAAGGAATTTTAACATATTTAATTGCCCTATCATCCTCCTCATCGTTATCAGTTTATTTTCATTCTTTTCTCACTTGTCTTCTCATTTCCCTTTAGCGTAAAGGCATGAAAAAAGAAAATAAGAAACCCGCAAAATATTCCAGTCATAGGAAATAACAAAATCAATATATGCCTATTGAATAGCCTTCCATCAAAAGCAAATATTGAAGCACAAAGTATTCTTGAAGTTCTTTCCTTCATGACCACCAGAAAACCTTTTTAACTCTCCTTTTCACTTTATAAGCATTTCTAGCCAGCACAAAGTATCCCAATTTATAGAGTGAATACTAGGGAAAAAATTATCCAAACAACTTTTCTGTCAAGTTTGTTTCAGAATTCTTTTTCCATCTTGTTAGTCTTGGTAATTGTTTTATCCACATCACCAGCGCACCTGAAATTTAAATAGAAATATCCCTCTTGGCAAGCTATAGGCTCATAATCTCAACACATGAAATTACAGATGGTCTAGTATCTCGCTCATCTTCAGAGACTGGAACAAATTTGATTGAGCTTGCCCTATTTGGTTAATTATGTTGAAAACAATTTTACGCAAATATATATTTGATAAAAAGTCCTCTTGCTTCACTCTTTCTAAAGTAAAAAATTGAGGGAATACATTAGCACCCATCTCACACATCATAACTATGTTTTTATGTTTCTTGGTTTGTTTCCTTTCTCGTTACTGCATGTCATGTGGTTTTCTCTCCTTCATTTCGCCTCTTTAGTCATTTAGCAGAAATCTAGCACCGCTCAGTGTTCACTTATGAGTTTAATAGCATTTAATACAGGGAGAAGGCATTTATAAATTATTTTTTATTTTTCTTTCTTTTTTCTTACAAGTACAATATATTCTTTTTTACAAATATCTTATCAAATCCATGTTATTCTATTTAATTGTTGTTAATATAAGTGATTTTCAAACAACTTACACCTTCAGGATGGTGTTAGTTGCCGGTTAACCTTCAAGATTTCCTTGCATTAAGTGCCTCAATATGTTTTCATCGCTCAATTATCCTTCAGACCCAATAAATCATCTTCTTGTGACAGCTTGTTAATCAGTAGATTAATCTGATATCCCATATTTGCTGGGGAAAATGAAAATAACAATTTGCTTCCAAATACACTATGGCAAGAAAATAATAAGATTTTAATGATTACATCCTAGTTAGATCTTTGAACAACGTCGCTGATTAATTAATATTCAAAAAAATTCTATTGTGTAAGGAAACGAAGCTGGGAGCTACACATTAAAGTTCAAATAAGAATAAGTACTTACATGGTTAAGTTCTTATTTGCAAAGGGAACTTGCTCGCTAAGAAGTAAAGAGATCTTAACCAGAAATAAACCAGTCGGTTGCTTCCCGCCAATTTGTATTTTCTTTTCTGTGAAGTGAACCTTAAAAATGTGTAGATAAAATGAAGATGTCTGCAAAAGCGGAACAATTTTTTCAGGAACCAAAGCCACCTAACATAATTTAGTGATCAAATGAATTGCATTTATGGAAAAATTGTTAGTATTAGAAAATAAAACTAGCAGAGATTTCAGTTCCTAACACGCTCTTCCTTCAAGAGTGATCATTTGAACTGCATCTAGTGTCAACTTCTTGATGGTTTAGAAAATAGAAGCCACTTAAGACGGCCACATGCTCCAAAATTATACTTGAGAATTTCTACAATTTATCATTCCACCAAGCATAATCATTTGATAATGAAGTTTAACTGCTAAATCTAATTGTGCAATTACTCAATGGAGCACCATGATGTTGCCATAACTCAATGCTACCAATATTCACACGAGTTAGTACCACTCCATATACACTTACGACGCGCCGATAGACAAAACTTCACAAGCCCCAACAGCAAAAAATAGCAACTATGGCAACTGCGTTAAATACTAATTCTTCATCTATATTAACAAATACCCGTCACAAAATCTCAAACTAGCTAAAGTTATAGCTCAATCTCGTGTGATGTTTGGATGCTACTCCACAATAGCATGTCACTGTAACCAATTATTTTACCAAAATCTAGTCGATTTCAACACTACCATCATACACACAACGCCGTAATAACTCAAAATGCAGAAGCCAGAATAATTCAATACTTACAAGAACAGCAACAAGTTTCATATCCGGGCTCCAAACCGCCTGCACATTTTCGCCCTCTCTCTGAATCGAATCCGCATCTCTCTTATACTTCCCCAATCTCACTCTGTGCTGAAAATTCAAAACAAAAACACTAAATTCCCCAACAATTATCCATAACAAAACGGTTATCTAAAATCATCACACCTAAAATAATGTGTATGCATAGCTGTGAGACCTGAGAGGCGGACCAAAGCTCGAGATGAGAGGGGGCAACAACAAGGAACAACCGATTGACGACTTTTAGATATAAGATCTTCTGTGTGGAGAGGCAATTCGGTAATTCCAGTGGGATGACCTGCGGCCATCCATATGCCATATACATCTTCTCGTAGGAATTTCAATGCGTATATATACTAATTGGTGAAGCAATTGAATTATCAAAAAATCAGTGTGATGCCAATGCTGCAGAAGAAGAAATGAAGAAGAGGATCTGAGATTTTCGAAGAATGAAAATAACAGGGAAAATTCCACCAGGGTCCTCAACCTCCTGTAAAAGTGACATTCATATCCTCAAGCTTCCATTTGAGCAACCACGTTCCCAATCTTTTAACAATGTACGCAAGGTATCCACTTAATACAAAACGTGCCCACAAGACGCGTAAATTCTGATCTCCAACCTTGGATGAATGTAGAACCTTTGTCCTCAACCTCTTATTTGTGGCTCTCATGTACCCAATATTGTAACATTATGTGCACGGTATTCCACGTTATGAAAGGTCTATATAGATATTAAATTGTCACAAGACACATGAGTAAGTTTGACTAGATTAATTTCACTAAGTTTTAGCAACTTGTTTCCTCAAATTTCCATTTGTGGCGTCTATTTCTCTAACAATTTAACATTGTGTGTAACGTATTCCCATCTGTCGAAGAATCTGACCATGAGACATGCATTTGATGTTTGAATACATGGATAAACTTGTCTAAAAAGAGAGAATATTTTATGTGGGTTGAATATTCACCATTTGGTTTTGGAAATTGATGGTTAAATCTACTGTTCAAGTTTTATTAGTTACACAATAGTTATTAAACTCGGCAGGCCCCAGCCTGATCAATTGACATAGTGAGCCGGAGACTCAAGCCCTTGATCAGGTCGAGCAGTAGCATGTTACAGCAATACAAGTATTCTGGTGAAAAATTGGGTCAACTCATGATTTTTAATAAAAATCATCGGCACGATTCACTATATTTTGAAATTTTTAACTCCATGTAATAAAAATGACCCCTCACAATTGGAGCAAGCAACGCTTTGTTTTCATTTTTTTTGTAACTAGCTATATGTCATTCATAAATTGTTTACTACTTCCACGAATTATTTTGAAAGAAATTAGTCCAATTTTACCTTCATTTTGTAATAACAAATAATTATTTAATAGTCTTCTTATGTAAGAAAATTTCAATTTTAGTCAAGATGAATTTAATATATAATAATATAAATATATAGTCAATAACTAATAAATTATTTGTACATAACAAACATCGGAATATTATAAATTTTTTAAAATAATTTACAAAATTATAAAATCAAAACCTAACAATTATCACTAATAAATGAGTTTAGAAAATCACTAATTTAAACTTTAAGGACATAAAAATAATTAGTGACAAATAATGTAAAACTTTAATTGTCTCAAAAAAATATACACTTAAAATTTTCTTGAATAATTTTTTAGCAATGATCAACTTATCCAACCACCGAATCAGCGATCTAACCAGTAACTCGATGGCCAGCTACCTCGATAGAGTTGATGCCTTGATCGAATCTAATAACTATGGTTACACCATATTTTTAAATATTATTTTAAATTATCATAAATAACGCTTTAATTTACACTCATATATATTTATTTACACCACAAATAAAAATCCTAATGTATATATCCACGTACACCAATATAAAAACCATAATTAAGTTTAGGGAAATTTGCACTTTTCGTTCTCAACATTTGCAAAATATAACAAATATACTCTCAACCTTTTTTTGGTATAATCCATCCTCAACCTTTCAACTATGCAACAAAAGTCATCGTTCTCTCCATTTTGGCCATTAAGTGATAGATTTGCACTTCTTTTTTGATAAACATAAAAAAAGGAGTAAAACAATAAAAGATAAGAAAAAATTATAAATTAAGTCCCATAACTTTTCAAAAGTACAAATAAAATTACATTCGAAACAATTAAATATATATTATCAAGTTTAAAATTAAAAAAAAAATAACTTTTCAATCAAGCTCACCCACCCACCCCGTCAACATTCATATATGGATGGTGTTGGAGGTTCCTCTGGTGGCTCAGGGATAACAAATCAACACGGACAACATCGTATACATAGGCCAAGACTACTTGATCATTTATTGGCAAGCACCATAGAATTCTGTTCGGAGTTATTATAGCAATGGAGACATGCCCGCGAAAACATTGGGTATACATATATTTGAACTCATATTATACAAAATAGTAGCGTTTGAGGCCCAATGAGATAAAACACATATAGGCCCTATTTGGGAGGGATTAAATTTTTCTACAGTAAATCAATTCTCATTTTCAACCATACATTCTTCAATTAAATATTATTTTCCATCACATCAATACTTTTTTCTTCTTTTTCAACCACAAATTTCCCATCATATCACTATTCAAAATCAATTTTTTCCCCAAAAATCTCTCCCAAACAAGCTCATAATATCTGACTTGGAGATCAAGTAAAGATATTGAAAATAGTGTGAATTCCAATAATAACAACATAATGAAAGAAACGATAGAAAATCATGCATGTCATTGTTTATTAAGTATTCGTTCATATAATTTTGCATTGAAGGTGTGGTAGTATATATACTGAAGGTTAACACTTACGGTGAGACAATTGTGTACTTAGTACTTGACTGCAGTTCATTACACTAGGGAAAAAAGGTTATAACTAATTCCAAATGATTTATTTAGAATTTTGAAACTATTGAAATTTATTTTATAATGTTATTTTTATGTTATCTTCCGTTTTCTATTTTAAGCACATAATATATTACGTGCTAAAGTATAGTGCTTTTATCTACAGAGGTTAAATTAAATACTAACGGATAAGATCAAATGTAAGTATCGATAATGGCTTCATTCAGACAATTCATTGAAGTCAATTTAACCTCAGTTTGGGTAAACGGTATAATTTATAAAACAATTTAGCCCATGTTTGACACACATTCTTTCAAAACTTATTTTCAACCACACATTTTTCAATAAAATAATATTTTAAATCACATCAATTACCGATTAATCGAATTATTCAATAACATTAACTACATACAGCCACAAGGTAGTCGCTCTACTAATTGTGCATAAAGAAGAGAGAGTCAGTCTCTTCTCTTTAGCAACTAAGAATTATGTGAAAGGATCAATGGCGAGCTAGGATAAGAGGAGCAGTAGGAGCTAGTTTCGGTGAGAACTTTGGTAAAAGAAGCGATTTAGGGACCGAGCAACTTAGCCCATCAATGTAGTATAGAAAAAAATGGTCCCATGCAGGGGCGGAGCCACATATGGGCCAATGTGGGCACAGGCCCACATTGAACTTCTGGGGTCGAATATTTGGGCTCGAATTTTTTTTTTTTTTAAAGTTATACAAGGCCCCAATGTCCAAGGGAGGCCTATCCCAATAAAAAATTTGTAAACATTTTTTCTCATTCCCACCCAGGCCCAGACAGCTCCATTCCATTTCACATTTTCACTCCCCAAATCGGCATCGTCTTCTCCTGTTCTTCATTTGCGCAGCCGCAGCCTCCTACGTACACGGTGACGGACAGTGCATCATCGGTCATCCAGTGGACCAGTTGAACAGAAAAGGCTACCGAGCCATCGAGACGACTTCACATCAGGCACTACTCCATTTCCAGCACTCCGCACTCGTGACCGTGAGTCCGTCCGTAACTCGTCTGCTCCAAGCCTCCACTTCACTTCTCACTGCCTGC
>CAIGRM010257494.1:0-13775 GCA_903798335.1 Fraxinus albicans
CCCATCTCCAAAAGTCACAACACTACCATTCCAATCAACTAGAGAAGAGAACATGGCCTTGTCACCACATATATGTCTAGAATAAGCACTGTCAAGGTACCACATAGAAACATTTTGAGCCTTAAGTACAACGTAAGCAACATAACAATTCATCTGATCATCTGACCTACATAAATCAATATTCTTAAACCAAACCTTCTCAGGTTCTTTATCCGATTCTATAGTTAGCTATAGATGAGAAGGCAATGAGTTTTTGCTTATCTTCATCGCCAAAAGTATCACTTTGAGCACTATAATCTGATCCATCATCACTTAAGGTCACTGCTAAAGCCATACGTCTATCATTATTAGAACTTTTTTCAGGTTAGGGCATTTATTCCTATAGTGACCGTAACCCTGGCACTCGTGGCATCTAACAGATTGAGTTTTCTTATTAGAAGTCCTAGAGTCACTCTCTTCACGATTATTTTTCACAAATTTACTAGGAAATCCACTTTTTCGTTCTTGATGTTTTCTCATATTTCTCATCACATTCTGAAATCTTTTAACGAAATAAGCTATTTCGTCATCCATAAGTGACTTAAAATCAGTAGACTCACTCTCCTCTAATGGTGTTCATGGCGATAGATTTAACCTTTTTAAGTTGAGAGACGGTGAGTTCATAAGTTTGAAAAGATCTTACGAGTTCTTCTATCTTAACAACATCTAAGTCCTTAGTTTCTTCTATCGCAGTTGCCGTAGGTCTAAACCACTCGGGTAGGGATCAAAGAAATTTTCTAACGATTTCAGACTCGAGAATCCTTTCACCTAGGTTAAAGCTCGAATTAACTATGTCATTCAGCTTCGTATAGAATTTATCGAACGATTCATCGTCCTTCATCCTAATCTCTTCAAACTTCGTGATTAACATTTGTAGTTTAGAATTTTTATCCATTTTAGTTCCTTCATGTATGGTTTCTAAAATATCCCAAACTTTTTTGACAGTTTCACACATCAAGACTCTCCTAAATTTTTCATCAGACACAACCATGAACAGAGCATGTAATGATTTACTGTTCCAATTACATTCATATCAGACACAGCCATGAACAGAGCATGTAATGCTTTATTGTTCCAGTTACATTCATCTAAATTAATTTTAGTCCATAGAGAGATATCAATGGGTGTGACTACACTACCAACGATTGTTGAAGGTGGAGCCCACCTATTTTGAATGCTAATCCAAATACGTTCATACAGGCCCACCTATTTTGAACGCTAATCTAAATACGTTCATACAGAAATTTAAGGAAGGCTCTCATTCGAACTTTCCAGTAAGCATAGTTGTGTCTGTCGAAAAATGGAGACACGATCAATAATTGACTCATCTAGATGTTATAAAGGGTCAGGAATCGAATTAAGGCTCTAATACCAATTGAAAGTTACGTAGTTATAGATAATTTTTGAAAATTACATAGTTCGACCCTAACAATACCTAGAGGGGGTGAATAGGTATATTATGCGGAATTAAAATTATCAATTAATTAGCAACATGTCACCAATTAATTATCTCTAGATGATTAAACATACAAGTCAATTTAACCTATGTTTGAATACCGTAGTTGATATAATCAATACAGAAAGCAGTAAAAACACACGTATGATCACAGAGAAACCCTAATTGAGTAAAAGTTTTGGGCACTTTGCCAGTTAATAATCCACTATAAACGATTTGTAACTTACAGTCTACCAACCTAGATGACGACACGTATTATCTGATATCTGGACTGCAATTCCAACAGTTCTCCTGGATTAAGTGCTCTTGTACCACTCTCAGTTGTAGTTTCCAAAACTCTTATGGATTCTGCTCTCCTACAGCAACTCCTAGTTTTGTGAAATCGTTTATCTTCTGTAGATTCACGAAGAACACCGTGTTCTTCAATGGCTGAAACTCCAATCAACTTCCCTTGATCTTCAGCAACTCTGACGGATGTAGTGGAAAGAACAGTTTGGTATTGGGATTACGAAATTGATGTTTTTCTCTCCAAAACAAACTCATAAGATGAAGTTGAAAGTAGGAATATGTTGGTATTCTCTCTGATGAAGCTTTATCAATGATCAACCTTATTTTTTTACGTTCGGGTGTGTTTTAGTATTTATACGTAGGTTAGAAAAGTTGCTGCTCCATTGAGAGAGAGAGAGAGAGAGAGAGAGAGCTCTCTATGATAAAGCTCTCTCAATGATCCACCCCCTCAAATCCTAAACAATTCCCACATCTCTCTCTGAATGAAGCAGCAACGTAAACTACCCCACCCTCAACTTCGGCACCATTACAAGATAAGCAGCGCTGTTGCAACACTGACTCCACTGTGAGACTCTGCTTAGGAGCACCTCTGTCCAGTATTGTCGACGCTACACAAGCGAACACCGTTCTCTACCGCCCTCTTTGATGTGATTCATGATACGATGGTAAGTCTGGGTAAGGATCTATGGATCATTGAGGAGTGACCTATGACTTGGTCGCGAGCAAAGTGGGTCAAAGAAACAATGAGACTATTTGCTCAAGTTACGGGGACAAAACATTAATCACGACAAATAAAGAGACAAGTTTCATGTTGGGAATTGGAGATGAAAGAAAGTGGAGAAACTTGATTCAAGCAATATCAGAGAAGGTGGAAAGCTGCATAGTTGTTAGATCGCATGCCCCTTTACCAAATCCACATAGGGAAAGCTCAAATGTTCTATGACACCGCATATAGATTTACTCTATGTGGTTGCATAGTGTATTTTCCGATTGCAAATTTTTCAAATTTCCCGCAATCTTTTATTTTAGTTAAAACTCTATTTTGTGATATCTTTTGTTATTTTAGAGTTTAATTCCCTTTTTACTATGGTTTTAGGGATTCCATATGAATATGGTTATTCTTTTCATTATAAAAGAGACAATTATTGAGAGATTTATTGCAAGGCTTATTGTCTTCTTCTTGTTATTCTTTCAATTAATTTTGAACTTATCAACAATTAAATTTTTAGGGTGTTCATCGATTTAAGTAATGGTCATAAGTTTTGTGATTAAGGGGTCAAGATATTGTTGGCGATTGTCTTGATTTTTTGATTTAATAATTTATTCTGTCGAGTTTTTAAATGTTGATTCTTGGCATTTTGGGTTTGATTTAATATGTCGTGTGTTTCATAACTTCAATTGCTATGTGGCTTTGCATCACTCTTCGCACTGCAATTTGCCAGTGTCGTTCTCCATAGTTCTCGAGCACCGTTCTCCACCTTCAGCAAAGCCACAAAAAAGTGGTAGCGTTGTTGGTATTAGTGTTGGTGTTAGTGGTGGTGGTGGTGGCGATAGCATTAACCTGGTGTGATCATATTTGTCTTCATTGTGTTGTGACATGTATTAACTGTGATTGTATGTGATCAAATTAAAAGTGACTTGGTTAGATTAATCTGATCACATAAAGTCGTAAAGAAGACAAATTTGGTCACAGTTAGTGAATTTATTACATATAGTCACAAGTTAGACTGACATGGTCACATACAGTTACACTGAAGACAAATCCAGTGTAACGATAACACAAGTCTGTTCACAAACAATAAATTTGATAAGAGATAACAATCACAAATCTGGTCACCCACAATGCACCACTATTGTCACCACACAGTACCCAAAATGTTGTTACCACCTCACCACCACCACCTACAAGTTATTTGTGTTTGTAAATATATATATATATAAAGAGAGAGATAAAAATTTTGTAGAGAGAGAGAGAGAGAGAGAGAGAGAGGAAGCATTTTGAATTTGTGGAGGTTTCAATCTTTCTTAAAAAGAACCCTAAAATTGGGGATTTCTATTTGTATTTGTAAATGTATATATAGAGATAAAGCTTATGTAGAGAGAGAACTTTTAAATTTATAGTGTACTAATTATATAATTTGAACTTAATAATCTCCACCTTTGATATTCCGTGACAAAATCATTTATTTCAAACTCAAAAAATTTTAAACTACCCAAAAATAAAGTTTCTAAAATTTTCTTCAATACTTTGTCAATTTGTTTCCTGAAACACATGGCAAACACAATACCACGTGAAAAGTAAGAGGAAACTATTAAAAAAAATCATATGTCTAATTTAAATAAAACACATAATAAATCACGTGTAACATTGAAATATGCAATATCATGTGAATTATAAACTTAGAAAGAAACCTTAGAATTTTACATCAATATAGACAAAACACAACAGTATACCAATAATAAAATTCCAGCAAATATATCAAATGACGTCCCCTAAATCATTTATCAATAAAAAAAATTTAAAATCTCCCCCTAACTCATATAATCAACTCCCTAAAATAAATACACATTTCTCCCCCTTTTTGTCCTGAATAACAAAGGAAGTTAGTAATCATGTCAAACATAGAGAGGAATTAGTAAAAAAAATATGCACATGTATAATGATGCAAAAATTATACAAAAACATGTAATGGGAGAATAAAAACTTTCTAATTTTGAGACCAACTAATTTTTTTTTTCATAGATTTTCAACTTTATCATGATGAAAAGTTATTGGCTTACGTATATATGCATATTTCATAAACAAGTAAACTTTTTCCACTTAACTTATTTTAAAACTTAGTAGAGTAAATTGCGTAAGTCATTCATGCGTGAAAATTGTCATTAAACTCATGTAAGCAAATCTCAAAACTTTAAATCAACGACGTACAAAGAATCCTTAGTAAATGAATACAATTTTCAAAGTATGAAGTCAAATCTATTGTTACTAGAACCTTTATAAATTAAAGACTCTCATAATTAATTGTATAAATTTTTTCTTTCTCCCGCTATCTGTGAGGACATATGTATGTATATTTTTCTTTTAGTTTTCAAATCTTATTAGCAAACTTTTCTTCATTAAACTTTCTATATGACCCATGTAAAGAGTTTTAGGCTGATCACTCCAAAAGCAAATGATATATATGGCACCAAGTATTCAGATACCCCGTAAGTTTAATCACTCAAATCATATAGGCTACGAAGAAAAGTATAAGATTGTCTTGGAACATTCTATGTAATTCAAATTTTCCTTTGAAATTCAAAAGTAATCTTTCTAATAAGAGAAATATATAAGAGTTTAGGTCAATTAGTTTAAATGTCATTCTATATTTAAAGTCAATTCACCACACAGATGACTGTCATCTCAAATCTCAAATACGCGGTCAAAACTCACCTACAAGTTTACTGTGTGCAGTGCATAAGATATAAGTAATGACCTATACCAAGTACTCCAAACAGATTAATGAAAATTTAATTTACCAATTATGAATCTAACAAGTACTTGATAGCAAAATAACATGTCAAAAAAAAAGAAAATAAAAAACCTTTCCTTTTTCAATATTTTTAAAATTTATTTTTCAAGATAATAAACAAAATGCAAAACAAACAAGAAAAAGTTTAGAGTACATACATAAATATGTAGATATCATGAATAATATAGATGCATGAACCTAACAACATACACAATGAGGGACATAAATCCTCTTACCATGAAGAGCAACGCCAACAATACCGCAATGTAAATCATCGTTTTGCCTTTTTGTTCCAAATCTTCTTAGAAGAAGATGTAATCTTAGTCAGTTAAGTCATCAACTCAGTCAACTCACTTGATTAGTTAAGAATCTAACATGACTAGTTAGATCTTATTTATTTTTACTAATCAATAGCATATGGCATTTATGTCTAATGTGACATAAAACTCCACAATTATGACATGTGGGAATGAATTTATGAACAATTCTAGGTTTCAAATTTTGAGTCTTAGGTGGAGGAAACTTATGTTGAATCGATGATTTCAGTCCTCGGACACCTACATTCTTGGTTGTGTTCCTATTGAAGAGCTTGCGACGCTTAGGTTTTATGTCTCATACCTTACAACAATGGTGACACGTAGGGATGAACCTATAAACAACTCTAGGTTTCAAGTTTTGAGCCTTAGTCTTTGAGGCAAGTACAAACTCATTTTTCAAAGAAGAAACCGTCTAAGAATTTGTTTTTATTAAAGTCTACACCTCTTTTATCGCCAGTTGTTTTATTCAAACATATCTTGTTATCATTCTTAGATCCACTAGAGAAGGATTGAAGTTGGGCATTTGATTTGTCATCAAATGTTAGAGATTGAACCTTAATTTCTAAGGACTCTTTCTCAATCCTTAATTCATTCAATCCACTAATCGACTCTTTAAGATTGATCTAAACCCTCATTTTCTAATTCAAGTTTATGAAATTTCTTAAAGGCCTATTCACATTTTTCAACTCAAGGCACTCCTCAAACAATTCGTCAAGCGCCTCATAGATATTCCTACTATCCTCATATCATACATCAATATGTGGTTGACTCGTCTAGACAAAATTTTTGGTCAAGGATCGCTATTAGGCTTTGATACCACTTGAAAGTTTTAAATTACTGAATATTTAGACCCAACGTGCAGAATTATACAATTAAAAGCAACAACCCACTTTTTAATTATTTCTAGATGGTTAGATCAAACAAGGCGATTTATCTTAAACTTTAATAACACAATCACTAATTAAAGCAGTAAAGAACACCAAAGATGATCACGGAGAAACCCCAATTGGGTAAAAACTCTGGGTATTTTTCTAATCAATAATCTACTATAAATCAAAGCAAACTTACAGTACGATCCAGACTCGTCTACCCCGTATAACTTCTGACCTCAATTCCTGCAGTTTCCGTTGATCCTACTGGATGTGTGCTCCTTCAAAACAAATCCCCGACTCTTGATTATACCTTAACCTTCCACGACTGCGTGTTCTTAACGCCAGATCCCGACTCTTGGTATCTCAGTCCTCCTGAATTTATGTTTCTGTAACAACTCTCGATCATTGGCATTGATTTATTTTCGGTGGATTAGGTAATTTGGTGTTTGATTAATAGATCTTGTGTGTTTTGATCTGTGTTTTAATATGAAATAATATAGCTTGATCAACAAAATATATTTTGGAAGAATTATTAATCAAGTAATACATGGTGGTTGAATTTTGGAATCAATGAATAATCAATGAATGTTTTGGATTATCAATGAATTGATATCTATGGAATGTCGACTAGTCGCTTGAGCGCTAGGCTAGAGATGCGAGTGAAACACCTGTTGTTCAAGCACTAGTCTAGCACTGGGCAGGCGACAACAATTCTACTTTTGTCGTTTGAAATTGCGTCATACTTGATTTCAACTTCTTCAAGTTTAAATCTTGATCTTCTTCTTTAACTTCTTTTTGGACTCTATAACCTATGTTAATTTTACCATAAGTTGGACTTTTCTAATCCTAATTTGACTTTGATTACAAAATAATTAAATCCTAATACAATTATATTTGGACTTTATTTTGACTAAGGAAATTATAAATTACAAATTTAGAAATTGCCAATTATATAATTTGGACTTAACAGCCACCACCACATCCCATTAGTTACCAATCCAACCATTATCCACGTGGATATAAACCACCGGCACATTGGCAACCTCAAAAATGTTAGAAATGTCACACAAATCACAACAGAAATGATGAGGATGAGACTAGAAAATCTTGGAGTGATAAGATTGTCAAATTCAAAGCAAAGGATAAAAGTTGTTNCTTCTTTTATTATAAATAGGAAGAAATGTGTACTAAGTGCTCATGGCCTATGGTCATCATTAAATAATGTTATAATCTGCATTTGATTTATTTTTTCCGCTTCGTTTCCGTATTTTCTTCTAAAAACACAGATCTTTGTCCCTTCCGTGGATTTAGAAGGCACCACCTGCAACAACAGTGATGAGGATGCAAATGTAATCCCAATTTCCAGAAAATGAAAAATGTACTATTCTAGACCTAAAATGCTTCAAATAATAATTGAATAGTATGTTATAAAATTTTTTAAATTCTAATAATGATTGATGGATGAATTGGGAATTATACAAAAATAATGAGGTATTATCGTCTTTCAAAATTTTCTTCTCAATCCACACTTTTTAATATTGTAGAAGATTATCTACTCGTTACATGGGGCCCCTCATTATTTTCCTTAGGATTTATCACATTATATCATGTAATTGATATTAATTTACTTTAGTAGACTGAAATTCTCGAATTTTAGAAACTTACCAATAAACATTCACAAGCTAGTTCCAACGTATCGATTAATTCAATATCTGTCCCGACATACGATGAACTGGTAGTCTAAAATTGTATTTTCGTAATTAAATTAATTAATCAGTATTTTCCCTACATTTTAAACTTTCAATAACCAGCTATATATGGAGTCGCGTTTTCAAAAATGAAATCAGTAAAGTTGATACCAAGATGGCAAAGATATCACGGTAGCCCAAAAGTAGGCCTGGGTGGGGGTTGGTTTGTTTGGTTTTGACGTAATCTAGCTCTTAAACCAAACCAACGCAAATCAAATCGGTTTGGTTTGGTTTGATTAGTCGGTTAGAGCTTTTGTCCAAATTGAACTTTAAAAAAAAAAAAATGTCACGAGTTTTAGGCTCACTTAGAATACATATAACTTTGTTTTTGATTTATAAACTATTTTATTTGAGTTACAACCTATAGCAACTAAAAACAGTTTTGGAATTTCAAAGAAAGAAAATCATTATCTCAACCTACATGATCACAACATGTAAGCTATAATTAATGAATCAGAACATAATATGTAGTTAAAAAGATTTAATATTGTAACTAATACATAATCATACGTCCATAATCATTATCTCAACCTGCATTTTCACGAACTTATTACAAGTAAAACATGCTATATCGAAAAAAATAACTAAAAAAAGGTCTATCAACCAAAGTAGACAATGCTTGTAAAGGAGATAAAATAATATCAATGTTTCTTTGAAAGCGCCTTGATAAAAAAAAAAGGTCTGTATATAGTATTCAACAAGATTGCTAAAAAATGCAGCTTTGACACCTCCACTTTCAAGACAACGTCGTTAAGCTTTTAATTTTGATTATTCCTTTTTAAAAAAAAAAGTAAAATAAAATGGAAACATGTGTAAGTTGTTTGGATCGGTTAACAAGAGGTTTGAGGCTTTAAACCATGGACAAACCGACCCACCATGATTTTGTATAAAATAAAATCAAACCTAAGCAATTAACTATGTCAAATCAACCCGAGTCGATTTGGTTCAATTTTTTTGGTCGATTTTTCGATTTTTTTTGCTCAAGCCTACCCAGAAGAGAAATCGAGAGAATTCTTCTCATATAGTCAATACACAAAGTTGGAAATTCTATTATTTCAATTACTCCTCTAAGGAATTTTCATGTGTTTATTGGGGAATTATTCTACTTGTATATTTAGGTGTACACCCTAATTGACAGAATGTCGTACACCCTAATTGACATAATGTACAAGTGACATTCTGTTGTTGGCGGGTGAAAATTAATTTTTACCAACTAATGACAGAATGTCACTTGTGCATTATGTCATTTAGGGCGTACACCTGAGTGTACATACATGTAGCAAAGCTCTTATTATGGATCTCCAAATTGGACCGAAGGCCCCATCAATGCATACAACGAAGTCATCATTGCTTGGAAAGTCGTTAGAGCTCGATAGTGACGAGCACCTCCGGTATACACCAGTTGAAGGGGATATGAGGATGTCAATAATGGCAAACAAAGGGCCTATAGCCTTAGTTGTCAACGTCTGCACATTTTAAAAATTTTTTTAATTGATTATGAAAATTCTATTTTAGTGGATAATACATAATAGTGAGTTTACTAATTTGTCAATTCTTAAAAAGCATGTGAAAGTCCGCCAACGTGCCTAAACGACTGTTTTGGGTAGAAAATATGGACTGAGTTGGCTATTTTCTCAAAGGTTGGACATAACAACAGGCAAAAAAGGTAAGGATACTTTGCTCAAAAGTTGGGATGAAAAGTGCAATTCATCCAAAAGAAAAATATTTTACTAAACTTAATTTACCAAATAGAATTCAATTGGTAGACAGAGAAATAAAAATAAAAAATTAAATGATAACAATGAAAAAAAAAAAAATTCTGTAGACTATAAAAAAATTAAAAATAGCTTATCCGTTGGTATTATTATTATTATGTTGGTGGGTAAGGGAACATTTGTCACACAAAATGGATTACTTTCCTGAGGATGCTCGAATGAAGCTTGTCGCCTTCTCTCTGTGTTGCATTCTCTTCATTTTTTTTTTCACCTTTTATTTGGAGGAAGGAGGTGGAGGTGGAGGTGGTGCTGGCTTTTCGGTTTGGAAGCTGTTAGTGGGGTGTGGTAGATTAAACATAAACAATCTTTTATAAAAGTAAAGCAAAAGAAATTAAAAGTAAATTGCATTTATAAGTAATTATATTATTAGTTTAATTGGGTATCCAGTTCGATACCGGTTCGACATTTCGACTCTTGACCCTCTTTCTTTTCTGAGTTGATGCTCAGATCAGTTTTTAAAACATTGATATTAAATCTAAATTGGCTAGAACCATAATATATTCACAAACTACGGATGAGGTACTCATGTGTGGCTGATTATTTATTACAAGATATGGATTCAATTTAATGTATTGGTGATAAATAAAGTTTTAAATCGAAAAACTTAATATTTTCCCCATATGTATTAAGTTTAAAACTTTGTCGAAAATACAGACAATTGTTAGATGTTATATAGATTATACTCACCTTTTAAAGTATTAATTGGTATAGCATAGCCAAATGTACTGATTACTTTTACAATATATAGATTGTATGACTTCCAAAAAATTATTACCGAAATTCGAAAAAAGAAAAAGAAAAAAACCATTTGTACAATATTTATAAACAATGACAATAAGATCGGAATTTAGAAATTCTGGCCACATAATACCATGTTGAACAAACAAACCACTAATGCATGATTACAAAACACAAGAAAATCACAAGTATCACTTATTAAAATTTAAAGTTCCATATTAAAAGATCAACATTGTTAAGAAGAGCAGCTCAAATCCTTATAAGTTGGTTTTATGTTTTTATTTTTATTTAATGTGTCATTTTATCCCTCAATTAACATGCTCCCGTAAGATGGTGACTCGTTTGAACAAATCAATCTATGCTCATTTTTTGAGTCTTAATAGGACCAAATTTCTTGTTAAAGTTTAATGAACTCTGACACCTTATTAAGATTTCTGGTTCCATTTTAAAAGGTCAATGCTTTTAACAGAAGTAGTAAAAACCCTTATAAATTGGTTTATATTTTCATAATCTTTATTCGATGCAACATTTTGTCTTTTAACATCTCTTTCAATATTTTTAAGCTTTCCAAGAAAGCAACATCAACTAAATTATTTATTTTTATTGCTTTTCAGTAGATAATTAAGGGATAATCATAGGAAAAGCTGTAAAGCCATGGCTTTAATCTTTGACCAAAAACTTTTGGAAAAACATGATCAATTTGTTTCATCTCAATAATTTAAGACTTTTTAGTTTGAAAATTGTATGAATTTCAGTCAAAAAAGTTTATTGAAAGCGCAACTTTCCTTATAATATTGTCATTTAAATTTGTGTATGGTTTGATTTCCTGAAAATTAAAAACTCTTTTTCAAGGAACTAATCAATTCGTGCAATGAAAAAAGAACAGACTTTAATTTTTTGTTCTTTTCGAAACAAACGATTAACGTTATAGTGAAAGGTAAAATTGCAAATAATATATATTATTGGAACTTATTTTAATTTGTGCTATTTAATATTTTTTGCTTACTCGTATGAGTGGTTCATTTGATAATTAAAATGACATTAGAGCTCCAAGTTTGAGAATATAAATGTTTAGAAAACCATTGGTTTGTCATTATTTTTAAACTAAATATATTCACACTTCAAATTTTAATAAGGGTCCGTTTGATTGCAAGAGTGAAATTTGGGTGGAAAGAAAATGAATTACATGGAATTGAATTACTTAGAATTGTTTTCCTGAGAATTGTTAATTAATTGTATTTGATTGGTATAATTTTACACATGAAAAATGTTGAAATTTTGGATCTTTTGGTATTCGTTTGACTTTATTTTCCATGGAAATTGTTTATTAAAGGGGAAAATCAACGCTGACTTACTTATGAGCAAAAAAAAAAGGGTTCTAAATAATAAGCCCTTTGAAGAAGCGAAGCGAGCCTAGAGTAGCAACCTATGACTTTCAGGTCCCTTTGATATGTTATAACCATATATATCATATGATTCCCAATTTTTATCAACTTTTCAATTATATATTTTATCAACTTTGCCTGAGATGCCTTCTAAAAATTGTCGGGGAGGACCTTAGTCCCTACTGCTTACATTCCTTAGGATATGAAAATATTTGGAATTTCGTTCTATCAATTTTAACCACACGTGTTATGGGATCCCAACTTTTAATAATTTTTCCACTCCTCAATGACAATAAAATTTTTGGGTTTTGTGAATGTGGAATTTGGAATGAAATGAAGCTTTCCATTTTCACTCCACACGCTTATACACTAGCTCCAAAATCAACATCCAAAAAACCCAACATTTTTTCTTTCCATTGTATGGACACCATCAAGAATAATTTTTAATTTGTTAGTGTAGGAGATGCTGGAAAAATAAAGGTATACAATATTATTCCAATATTTTTTTTAAGAAAAATAATTTATCATGCATGATTTGGTCAAATCCAAGTCATCATCTTAATCACTTTTCCCCTTTGTGAAATGGCAAACCCCACAAATTTGGAGAGCTGTCAAAACGTAAAATGACTAAAATATCCTTAATGGACTTTAGATCAATTGTTACCCTTTCCTCTCACAAAGAATCTTGTCAAAGTGGAGCACCTGAAAATGGGTATCTAATCACACCCCAATTATCAAGATAGAGCCGTGCCACACAACGTAAGGCCAACAATTTGTTTATACAATGAAGCCATGGTCTAGTCAATTTTGTTAACTAGGAAAATCATTTACTTTTCTTTTTGCAGCCAAAAAATAAAGGGTCTTAGCAATGAATCATGCTGTGTGTACAGGAAGTTCTCACAAAATTCCCATAGAACACTCACACATGGGGACCCGCGGGGGGGGGGGGGTTATTTTTTTACTTTTTTTATTGAGGTGGGTCCCACCCATGTGAGATGTCTGAACCCCTACTTCTGTACAAAGGGAAAAACCCCTTAGCAATTATATCAGTAGAATATTTTAATGGGAACATGATACATTAGGGTGGGGTAGGGTGCCCGACGATTGAGCCATTATGTGTCTTACATTGTCAAGATAAAGGGGCCTCCAAGGGGGTGTTGGAATTTTTGTGGCAGTTCCAAAGAGGCAGCGTGAGTGAGATTCCACTAAAAATTATAGGTTCAATTGGGAGACAACTGTGGGATTGTATGTCTTGTTGATTCAATTTGTTTCTTTTCTTTTTCTCAGGTGAAAATAAAAGGGTCTTGGGTCCCAAAAAAAATGAAGAAATAAGCTAAACCGCTACTTGATTGGTATGACAGATTATGCAATAGTTAGTATTATTAAGAAAGAATAGAAGTTAAAATCTTAATTATCTCAAGCCAGTTGAGGTAATGAATAGAAAATAAAATATAATTGATTGTTAATGTTGTTCCTCCAATAGTTATAATACGACATGTTTGGACATACTTTATACTTCATCTAGATTATTAATTATATTCTAAAAAAAGTTGGCAGATTCCTTTGTAATTGTTTCGCGCGGTTACTCGCTAACAATTAAAAGGGATCAGACGATTGTGTAAGGACAAACCTTTTGGAACAAAGT